>JNCO01009523.1:0-10693 GCA_000785685.1 Uromyces viciae-fabae
TACATATTTATCAGGGCAGGAATAGTACAAAGAGAGCTTTATCCTCTTTTGTTTCATATCCAAGCCTGACAGAAACAATAAAGTTAGTGATAATGAAGAAAAATAAATAAAACAAATAAGATGAAATAGATACCAGGTTTGAATATTGCCTTGACTGAATAAATGATCTTGAACTGGTGAGAAGTCTTTGATTGATTGAATAATAGGTAAAGACTAAGTATAGAGTAAGTTCAAGATAAGGAAAAAATAATATGAGACTTGATGAGTAATGAATAAAGGATGAGATACTTCAGATTTGGAGTATCTACATTGGAACAATAAAGAAAAAAATAAAATAAGATAAAAAGATAAAAATAAAATAAAACTGGATAAAATTAAATAAACTAAATTAAATCAAAATAAACTTCAAAAATACAACACAAGAACCAAATGAGATCAAAAACTCAGAATGTGATTGAAACGACAGTTCCAGCGATGAGTCTATGTCAAGAAAGACCTAGATGTGCAGATGGAAAGCACAATCCAGCAATGAAGAGACATACACAAGAAAAGTGCTGGGAAGAACATCCCGAATTAAAACCTGAAAAACTCAAAAAGCAAGTTAAAAACGAGGCACATTTCTTCAGCTTCTTTTGCGGTGTCAACGAAATCTATGAAAAAACGCGAGAAAGAGTTATCTTAGACAGTGGATGCTCAATAAACATGTTCCGAATGAAAGAACTGTTCGAAGAAATAGATTACAAAGTAAAAGGAAACATCAAGACAGGCAAACCTGGAAGCACACTACAAATAGAAGGAAAAGGGGAAGCAATTATACCTCTGAAATCAACACTTCTAGCGCTAAAAGACGCATACTTTGTACCCGACTCAACCGTTAATCTTATCTCACTGGGATACTTGCTAAATCAATTTGCAGGTAGCTAACTTACTGCCAAAAAGATGTAAATCTTTTCTTAAGGATGAATTAATTTTCAAGTCAAATTGATTGCAGTAGTATTGACTGCACTTGGTTGCATGAATTTTTCAAAAAAATTAACACTGTTTTTAATTTGGAGAGCAGCCTAATTTTTAGAAGTCAATCTTTGCAACTCTTGAATTTATGGCTTGATAATATTGAGTTCCATATCAAAACAAAGCTTTGGATCAGTATCAAAGAATTATCAAACAATTATTTGGATGAGTTTTTTTAGCTTCCACTTTAAAATTCATTCTAGTGCAATTTCAACTCAACAGTTAGAGTTTCTGTTTATAAGAAGAAAAAACAAGTTGATATGTTTTGGTGAAAGCAAAAATCGGAGGCTTTCTAATGATAGCATACTCAAGTTCTTTTCCCGGCTCTTGAAAGAGATCTTGTTGGTCTTGGTTGGATTGCTATTTGAGGCGAGGTATGCTTCAAACTTTTGATTCAAAAAATTTTTGTTTTATGGTTAATTACTTCTCATGTTATTACTATTGATAAAATAATAATTCAAATTTCTTCTTGGTTCACAATTGCAAGTTTCTATTTTGCAATTCTTTCAACAAGGATTAACAGAAAAACTCTAATTTTTCGGGTAAAATGTTCTCACCACTTTAAAATCTGAACATAAGCAAAGCAAGTTATATTCAAAATATGCGCTAGAAGGTGCTTGTCAATTCGATGCATCTAGAAGCATTTTTATTTGAGAGAAAGAGTGGAAACTCTTTCCATTTTATCATAATAAAGAAGCGTGAAGTTCTTGTACATGTATCCTTTTAAATCATCTTTTTAGTGTCTTTATTATGTATGTTTTTGATTGATTTCTCCATTTTTCAATGGTTTTCTCCTAGAGATAGAAGACTCAATAGAAATTTGATCTTTTCAGATGTATCACAGTAATGCTCCTTATCATTCTATTGATTTGTTTTGCCATATTGGTCATTTGAATTTTGTTCCAGAAAATTTTCTCAATTTGACTATGAATTCTATGATTAAGTCAAGCTATAATGAAACATTTCATGCAAATCAATAAGCACAAAATTTTAATTCTGGTTGGGGTAGGGAGTTCCAACTACTAGATATAGGCCAGCAGTATCGTATCAAAGAGACTTACAAGTGCTCACCTTTTGTGGCTTTTGAGCTAGAATTAGATTTGAAATGCGTTCTTAGTCTACTTAAAGCTAACAATTGTGATTTTTCAGCACCATCATGGTAGTTTTCAACATTTATTTCGAGCAAAAATGACTTGAAAAAGCCAATTTCATCATTACTCTTCTATTTTATTGTAGAAGTTTGTTTTTTCAATTAAAAACTACATGTATGGAAAGATGAGGTCCTTCTCATTCAGCCGAATGAAATTTTAAGTCATAATGATGAGTAATGACTGAGACATTTTGTGTGTTTCCCTTTTCAACATAAATGCTCTCTCTCTTAATTCAAGAGTAGCTCAAAAAAATTTAAGAGTCAATTTTCACAATTCACACAGATCTTTCTCAAAAATCTTGATTAGTATATCGAACTAAAGCTGAGGAATTTCTCTATCAATCAATCTAATAATTTTCAGGAAAGAAATTATATTTTTTACTTAAAATAATGTTTAGCATTTTTTTTGCTAAACAATGAAGATGAGCAACCTTTTGCAAAAGAAAAATGGTATATTTGTAATTTAATTGAAGCTGAAGTCTTTTGCTTTCAGATGATGGCCTAGCGAAGTTATTTGAATAAGTAATACAGAAGATGTAGTTGATTTAAGTCTGGTGACTGCTGAGGCAAACTACTCAAGAATTGCTTATACCTGATTGTGGTTTATAAGAGTCTATTCCTCACAAAATTATTTCTGTAATTTGAAGGATGTGATATTAGGATAAAATGATTTTATTAATTACTCTCAAGGAGTGAAATTTACAAACAGAAACATGTTTTCCAGTGGAAAAAAGGAAGAACATTTCGAGTTTTTGAGTAAACTATGTTTGAGGAGTTCAATTTTTTTCAAAAAAAATTCAAAATGGTATCAGAAGATGCGCCAGGAAATGATCTTCAAGAGAATATGACTTATGCCATTAGGTGAAGAATTATGCAAAAGTATTGACTGTTTTTATTTCATGACAATTCAGGAAATTTAATGATTTCATAAAAAAAAATGGTTTTTTTGCAGGATAAATATTTTTAGATGAGTGGAAAAGTGTTATAAATGTCTTTTTACGCATTCATGATAATTTTTAGACATTTTGTATCTTATTCATATGAGTATAATGGTTTTTAGGGCTTGTAATTATTGAAAATAGCTTAAAATAAGTATTTTTGATAATTATCCCGGCCAGACCCCCAATTGTCAGGCTCTGTGATGCCAGGGACTGAATACCCTTTAGCTACACAAGCTGTAAAGTACTTATAAATAGCCAGGGGACTATTTCTCACCGTTCGTTTGGTGTTGATTTTATATAAAATTAACAGAGAGGCCAGCAAAGCTGGGGTTGTTTAACCCTCTGTTTATTTGAGGGGCCAGGAATGAATTCCTGGGGTATTTAACCCTTTAAAGTTGATATCCAACTTGGATCTCGGGCCTGATTAAATATCAGGGGTGGTTAAACCCAGATTTTACCACAAAGTGGTGTAGAAGAATAAGGGTTTCTGGGGAAAACCTGTTGTCCCAGAGACTTACCTGAAAGGGGGGGCGACACTGAGGAGTTCTGAAGGGGATCCTGGCGGCGTAGTTGAGAGGGGTAGGCGCTAGAGGAGTTCTGAAGGGGATCCTAGGGCGCAGGTGAGAGTAGATCTGATATCTTAAGTGCTAAAAAGTGACTGGGTATGGAGTAACAGTGTATAGCTGGGTAAAGATGACAATGAAGGATGGAAAGGGGGATGAGAGGCCTCCTTATATAATTTTTCCCATCCCTGGGGCATACGGGATACCACAGTTTAGTAGGAATTGGGGTTATCACGTTTTGAGCGCTTTTTGCCTTGTTCCTGTATTTTTTATTCAGTACTGGAGGGTCTAGACCAGTGCAGAGTAGTTTTCCTGTGTTGAGTAACCTCTGAGGTCCTTGGGATTAATTTGATATCCTTGGGGCTTTATTGGTTTGGCCAGGATAAATGGTGGAGGGTACCCTGTATTGCTATTAGGGCAGTACAGCTATTTTCCTTTGAACAAGGTGTTTGGTCACGCGTTAGTCCTTGTAACTGTAATCAGGATTAGTTCACCGTGTGAACATGTTCTGTTAATTATTTGGGGTGCTCTGGACTCATTTTGAATGATACAGATACTCCACAAACTCGTGCTATAGCAGTATTGTGGCTTTTTGCTCCATGTGCTTTCCTTCTTGTGTCATGTTTGGTCAAGCCCCTAGGTTATGTAACATACAGGGGGCTTCTGTTATAGTTACTTTCACCGTGTGTAACATTTGGTTATGTAATTTTTGTGCAATGTAACAAGACATATTTAAATGTCCTGTATTTAGCAGTATTCTTGTTTCTCATTAACTGTATGGTCTTAACTTCTAAACTAAGCACAAATCCACTATTTTGCATGTATTTCTGACGGAGTCCATAGTATACCTCACCCATATACATGTGAATAGCATGTATAAACAGTTATTTACATATAAACATGGTTTTAGCCAGTGTTATGTTTGGTTTCTGCCCAGTTATGGAAAAAAGGGTTAAGGAGTACAAATTTGGGGGTACACCCAGTGAGTGACCCTAAGTTATTTTGCATGGGGAATCAACTTATGCAATAATATTCCTACTATTCATACTCCTTCATAGAGTTTTACTAATTTTATTGTTTTTAATAATATTACTGGTCATAAAATATTATTAATATTTTATTCTGTTATTTGTTAGTTGGCTCTAACACAGTAGCCAGCTGACAGGGGTTTTTTGGTTGGCAAACTCACGGTTGGTCCAGGATGGAGCTTTGACTTGGTTTTGGGCCGCCCACTCTCTCACAGCTTTTCCCCATTCGGCCATAGAAACGAAATCGGCTTTTTGAGGGGCCGGATTGTGGAAGAAGCCTTGGGCAACAGGAGATGCTTCAAATTGTTGTCTTAGTGGGGGAGAACGACGACGGCGAGGAGATTGGCGGCGGGGAGAGAATTGAGGGGATGGATTTTGCCGACGGCGCACGCTGGGAGGAGTGTCGGCTGAGTGATCTGATGGAATGGTTTTGGAGTCCGGAACCACGAAAGAGTCCCCCCGATGGGTGACCAGGTGAAGGCTGGCGGTTTGAACTTGTACGCTTGGTTTTCGGACAAAATGAACACGCGCGGTGAGCGCGGGAACATTCGGTGCAAGCACCCCCGGGAGTAGGTTGGTAGCATCAAAGAATTTTTCTGTGTTGGCGAGAATCGGCGCAACGGGTGCACTCCATAGCTGTCAGCTGGCAAGTAAAACTGAGTCACCCCTTGATTCACGATCATTTTACTAAACCATCTGCAATGACAACTTTATATACATTTCTTTTTTATCTCAAGATTTAGCTTTTCTTTTTATTGTTTACTTGTTATTTTCATGTTTCACACTCATTTCACTGATTTTATTATTAAACTACTTTGCATATGCTTATATCTATTCAATCTTACATAAGCAAACCTGATATATAAAGTTGTACTTACTGAACTCTAATGTTCTCTAGATTTTCAGAAGAGAAGATAATAATAAATCTATTTTACTCATTCCTCTTTATTTGAAGATATATTCACAAATCACTACTTCAAATATCCTATTCCATTCATATCAACAAATCACTGTCTGGAAACTCTGGTCTGAACTTCTCAAAACTTATCAACGGCTGGGTGTGAACACCTCTGACAGGATCGGCTTCCTTCTACAACTTAGAGCCACTGGTCAAATCCCAGTAAATTTCTATTGAGCAGAATTTGGTCCACCTAGGAGTAACCCACCGCTGAAAATAGCGGCTGGTTGACTAGGGTAGGGAGGAGTGGTGAATTTGTTGGGGGAGGTGAACGGAGAGAGATGATTAGTTGGAGAGGGGGGATATGGTGAGGATGGAGTATGGCTGGATGGTATCGGTTGGTTGGGTTGTGGTGGGGAAGAATCGCTGGGGACAGGATTCAAAAGCAAGGGGGATGTGGAATTTATATTTGTGTTAGGTAGCAGTGGAAAAGGTGGAGAGGTATGCGGAGCAATGGAAAGCATCGTGCAAGCTGATCAAATAGCTTTGGCAAAGGTGGGAAGTATCTGCAAAGTTAATCGCCTCAGGATATACTAAAAGCGGAGTAAAAGTGGAGTGTACGGTTTACGGGGGCTGAGCGGTGATGCGGATTAGGCAATCAGATGTGGGTTACTCAGGAAGGTGCTGTGGGGTAGATTGGTGCTAAGGGCTGCGGATCAGCAGGGGAAGGAGAGGATCATTCAGCGGATAACAATCTGAACCGGTGGACTGCAAGAAGTAGGGTGGCGTTGGTCGGCAGTACGGGTTCTGGAAGTAAGGCAGACACGGGATTGGTGATTGGGGCAAACGGCTGCGGAGACGGAAACCGGGGGTACACGGAGGGGTATAGGGGGGGGTATTGGGGGAACCGGGGTGCGGGATGGGAAGTGAGGGGTTTGAGAGTTGTAAAGGGGGGTTTTTCATTATATTAACTAGCACATTAAATAAGGAGACGAGGATAGAAATATAGACTTTCAGTTAGGACAACTCTCACTTGCAGGAAAAATCAGTTCACCGAGGAGGGGAAAATTGTAGACCAAAACTCTTAGGGAGAGAAACTGCGGAAGCGCGAGGGAATAAGAAAGGGCCAACTTGATTGGAGTTCTTAGTCTAGAGCGTAAGTTACTCTTAGATCTTGGTTTATAAGTCCTAGAATGTGGAATCATCGAGTTCAGGAACCTGCAGAGAGTCGATCTTGTGTGCAGACACGGATTATCTTTCCACACCATCCAAGTTGGCTGTTTATATAATTGATGATTATGTAATCAGAAAACAAGGAACAACTTAGAATGTTTATTTTTAGTTATGGGAAAAATACAGATGATAAACAAACTAGATGTGAAACAAACTTATGGACTATTGTAATAAACAGAATGTTACTGCATACCTCTACTCAATATGTTTCTTCTCCCCAGGAGTAAAAATCTTCAGAATACTCCGCACTTAACTTTATTATTATTAGATGTTATTTTATCGTTCTTATTTTTATTGTCAGTCATACTCTGGGGAGGAGGTAAGATATTTCTTATTACTCATTATCATCATCCATCAATCAATCATTTAGCTTATACAATTTATTCTCATTGCTTCGACTCAAAGCAACGCGCTCAAAAGAACACTCTAATTACCAGACCGATTGACACACCGTTGGTGTCTTGTTATTCGTTATCATCAGTATGTTTCTATTTTTATAGCATCTCAACTTCGTTCACATGCTTATATTATAACTTATTGTTCAAGATAAAATAGTGTTCTTATTACTTTGTACGCTGGTATATATATATTAGTCATTTGTAAAGTTCGGGTCTTAGGTACTTTTTCATCATTTTATTATTTTGTATTCATTACATTACATCATGTTTATGGAAATCAAATTCTTAGTTTGATAAATTTTTACAAGTCCGTGGAGTGACTTTTTCAGGCGCAGAAAACAAGACTCTCGTTTGCTTCCTTTTGGCTTTTCAAAAATAATTATTTCACTCAGTGGTGCGTATAATAACGCAGCTTCAACATCAAATTGTCTTATTGGCAGTTCCTTATCAACTGCAAGCATCAGAAGAGCCAGCAAAGAGGAAAATTTTCCTGTAGGCGCGAATGTTTCGAAGAAATCAATCTCGGGTATTTGAGGAAACCCTTGAATACAAAGCCGCGCCTTCTTCTTTTCAGGTGACGATTCAGTTGGAGGTTTGGTCTTAAATACCCAAGTAGTTTTCAGAGGTTTGTCGGAATTATCAAAAGGTGCGTCTTCCCACACTTCCAGATCCTCTATATTTTTGAGTTCTGCTTTGATTGCTGATTGCCAGAGTCCTTTATCATCACATGTTGTAGCTTCCTTAAAGGTTCTAGGATCATAAGCTAGACACAAGTACTTGACTGGTTTAATTTTGGTCGTTCTAGCTCTCAGGTGAGGTTTGGAGTGTGATTTCTTAGGAACAAGAGAGTCTGCAATCAGATAAGAGTCATCATCCTGTCGTCCTCGTTACTAGATTCTTGGAAATCATGATTTGGATTTTCAGGTACTTGTTCACAAGACTCGGTTTTAACTTCAGTTGGTTCTTCTAGATTCTCTTTGGTAGGTGTATTCAAATTCTCTTCAGGTGGAGCCTAAGACTCAATATTATTTTCTGTATCCTCCTCAATCAAATCAAGTTCGCAGTCATCTGATGATGAGGAGTCAGGTTCAAGATCTAGAAAGCGAACATTTTTGGTGTCGATAATTTTGCCATTTTGATCTAGTACCTTGAAGGATCCTATCTCCTCATTTTAGCCTATAAGAACGCCGAGGTCTCCTTTTGAATCAAGTTTGGAGTTTTTCTTTCTTCCGAGATCAACATAGGAGACTTTGCATCCCACTGGATGAAAGTGGGAAAGTGGGATATTTTTGTTTTTGAAAAGCTCATAAGGCAATTTATTGCTCTTATGTGAAGGTATTTGGTTTAAGAGTAAGCTGCAAGTAGATACGACTTTGTGCCAGTATCTCTTTTGGATCTTAGAGTCTTTTAAAACAGTTCTTACAGATTCTAATATAGTTTGGTTGTACCTTTCAGCCAGCCCGTTCTGCTGAGGTGTATAGGGATCAGAGTTTCGCATCTTGATCAGATGATTCTTACAGTAAGTGTTCAAGGTTTCATTCACAAATTTGGTTCCTTTTTCTGAGTGAAGAATAGATGGAAAATAAGAAAATCTTTTCGCTTCAGAAGAGATGAGATGCTGAATGACCTCAGGGACTGAAGATTTGTCTTTAACAGAGATACCAACACAATATCTGGAGCAGCTGTCAACTACAGTAAGGATATAGTGATGTCCTCCTAAAGATGATGGAGAAATAGGTCCAATTAAGTCCATGTGTAATTCTTTGAAGACTCTGCTTGCTCTTTCATTTTTTTTATTGTGAGACAATTCAGTGATCTTTGAGATAGCACATGAAGGACATGACTGATTAGCTTTTACCGGTATGCCAAGTTTATGTCTTATCCTATGGTAACTGACATGTCCAAGAGACTTGTGTAGGAATTCAGCACCTGAAAGTAGGGCTTTATGACAGCCATTTTGAGCGAAGAGAGCAGGCAAGTTGTTTTTATAGGTTCCATGCATTGCAAGATTTCCATCTTTAAGAATTTGGAAAGTATTTTTATGGAAATTTACAAGAAAATCAGAGAGAAGAAGAGCTCGAGCGGAAATAAGATTAACAGTGAGCGAGGGCATATATAGCACATTATCTAGAGCAATGGTACCAGAGTCTGTTTGTAAGTTGATAGTCCCTTTTCCTTTTATTTCTAGTGATTCAGTAGCTGATCCTGTTCTGATTATTCTTTTTTCTTTGTGGTCAATTTTCAAGAAAAAATTAATATCAGAAGTCATGTGGCTGATGCACCAGAGTCAAGGATAAAGAGAGAGGGGTTTGGGTTTGTAGAGCATAAAAATGCGCTCATGGAGGATTCGGCGGAATTAGTAGCTGGTCTCTGTTCAGGGTGAAGCATCCAGCATTGACTTTTGTGATGGTTGGCCTTGGGATTATGCCAAGCTTTGCGGCATTTCTTTTCTTCTCTGGTGAGTAAGGTCAGATTTTCAGTTTTAGTGCTTTTTGACCGAGTAGCTTTTTCATTAGCATAAAAAATTAGGTGATCGACTACAAGCTCAGGGGTTATTTCTTTATCTGAGTGTGTTATCTGCTGACATATGTTTTCCAGATCTTCAGGTTGTTTATCCAGAATGAGATAAGCCAAGATATCTGGAGGAAGAACAATTCCTACTTGATGTAATTTGGAAACTGAGTTCTTGACTTTCGTAATGAAGGTATCTACATTGGATGGATCAAAAATTAATCTGAGTAATTCCTTGAAGACCCTAGCGTAATTAGATGCTCTAGAAGAAGAAATTTGTTTAATTAGTGCTTTCCAGATGAGCTTAGCTGAATGCTGATTATCAGGAGATACAACATTTGCATGAATCGTCGTCCAGTTTGGATGTTATGATTGACCTAAAAAAATCAAAATTGGAGCAATGACTCCCATTTTCAGTCCTGCGGACCAAATGGGAGTCGTTGATCTAATTCCTAGGAGTCGGATATCGAAGGCTCAAAATTAATTTATGAAAGTTAATCTTCTAATTAGGGGAGATTAATTTGATTTTAATTTTCAATGTAAATGGCAAATTATTTTACATTTACAAATGTAATTTATTAATAAAAATGAATTTTTTTTGTTTATGATCTGAAGGGAAATTGCACCTGGCTTCTCTAGTCTAGAATAGAATGTTTGTCAAATATTTTTCTCAACTTCTATACTAGGGCACAATTGTTTCAACTCCCCTTTTGGGTATATTATTAAAATGAATAAAAGTAAAAAAATATATATATAATATTATAAATAATTATTTGCAGCTTCTCCGGACTATCTTGATAGTCTCAGATGCTGACCATATTTATTCCATAGTTTCTTGCAATTATGGTGTATATGGGATGGGAAATTGTATCAAGATTTGCAAGGGGACCCACCTACTATGCCCAGAGCTCAAAACGTTCCCATCTAGATTCCCAGTTCTATTACATGCTATTCCAACAG
>JNCO01009524.1:0-10439 GCA_000785685.1 Uromyces viciae-fabae
GAAATTTCTCTATTTAAATTATCCTGAGTGCAACAGCCTTCCTTAGTCAGCTCAGTTAATGATTGAGCAATGGCCGAAAACCTTGGAATAAAACGTCAATAAAAATTGCAAAATCCTAAAAATCTTTGAACTGTCTAAGGCCCACAGGATACGGCTATTCGAGTATAGTTTTAAGCTTTGCTTGGTCAATTTTTAACCCTTTACTAGAAAAACCTTGGAATAAAACGTCAATAAAAATTGCAAAATCCTAAAAATCTTTGAAGATGTCTAAGGCCCACAGGATACGGCTATTCGAGTATAGTTTTAAGCTTTGCTTGGTCAATTTTTAACCCTTTACTAGAAATCTAAAATCCTAGAAACTTGGCTGAAGAGCAGAAGAACTAACATTTTTTTAAAGATTCCTTCAAAGAATGTTCCTGTAATTTACCTAAAACCTTCTGAAGGTCCAATATATGTTGTTTGTGGTTTTTTGAAAATATAAGAATATCATCAATATAAAAAAAGCAACAAACATCCAACAATTCTCTCAAACAATGTTGAATGAATCTTTTCAAAGTGGCTGGGGCATTTGCAAACCCAAAGGGCATAACTAAATATTCAAATAAACCCGTGGGTGTGCGGAATTCTATCTTCCACTCATGAACCGGTGCCACCTGTAATAAATTGAAGGCTGATTTCAATTATATTTTAGAAATAAATAAGCAACCTGAAAGATTATTTAAAAGTTGTGATATAACTGGTAATGGGTATGAATCACAAAGAGTAAGATTGTTTAATTTCCTGTAATCCACACAAGGTCAATCATCCTTACCCTCAGATTTAACAAAAAAAATGGGAGCCCCTGTAGGAGAAGAGGATTCTCTAATGAAACCTTTCTTAAGATTTTTGTCAACATATGCCTTTAGTTGAATGTTCTCCTTCTCACTTAAATGATACATACTAGTGAACAGAGGTATTGAGTTTGATTTCAAATTTCTTTCACAATCGTACCCTGGTCTGTGAGGTGGTAATGAATCAAGGCTTTTATTTTTAAAAACGTCATGATAATTTTTTAATTCTTCTGGTAAATTATCAGCTATGTTAAGTGTATCTATAGGTTTAAGAAACAAAAGTTGTAAAGGAGAACCTCCCACAAAAGATTCATTCTGAGATAACAATGGAGACCCAAGTATAACTGTTGCGGAAGCTAATTCAGTAACAAAAAGTTTGAAAAAAAATGACTTATTCAGGTGAGAAGCAAAGGGAAACTTGATATATCCTTCCCAATAATGAGTTACATATCCTGACTTGGCTAGAGTGCCATCAAATCCTCAGCATTGAAAAGCCGTCCAAGTTTTAGAAAGAGAGAGTTGATTCCTATGCGCAAAAGAGGAATCAATAAAAGAGTCTGAAGCACCCAAATCAAACAATACAGATATCTTTATTGGATTCAAGGTGTTTTGGAGCAAGAGCCCATCTAGAATAGGTCAAGAAGAAAGGAAATGATGAGATTAAAAATGATTTGAATTCCATGAAGAAACATCTTTCATCTCATCCTGCTCAATAGCTTCTTGAAAGAATAAATCCGCAATAGTGAGAGAGGAATCCTCAACCGGTTAAACCAAAGGTGGTGGAATAGTTTCAGGAGTTGGACTCAACAAATGTGAAATTTTGACATCCGAGACCGCTTTATCCTTTGAAGAGAGAAGCAAAAAATAAACCTTCACCTTACCCTTGACGTCAAGATGTTGTGCTGGTGGTATAGGACAACCGCAAAGCTTTTGATGATCACTATTAAAATTCTTTCCACACTTATGACAGACCCCCTTTTCTTTACAGATTGAACGAAACCTTGAAAAATTAAAAGAAGACTAAGTTAAAATGTTATCCAAGTCCATTGGGACTGCTCTGTCTGTCATCAAGATTGCTGGAGGTGGAGGTGAAGGATTTGGTTAAGGTGGAATGGGAGGGCATCGAGATAAAAACAGTTGGGACTGAGATCCAATGGTTGATATTTTTGCAAAAGCTTTGGCTTCTGAAACCGCCAATACCTGCTTGCCATTGAGAGATTTGGTTGATTTCCAATCACTGCAAACAACAGCTATCCTCAAAATTTCTGGATTGATTGCTTTTTCAAAAATATCGCAAGAAGACTCCTCTGATAAATCAACAGCAAAGATGAGAGAATTGAAAAGAGAATTGAATTCTTCTATGGTCTTGTTACCCTGCTTGCATTTAAAAAGGGCCTTTTTTGCTTCTTCGCTATCATGGAGGTTCATGAAAACATCCTCCAGATGAGATAAAAAATTATTGGCAGATTGTAGAACTGGTAACACATAAGGATATTTTGCTGATGCCAATTGAGGCTGAAGGTCTTGCAACCAAGCGTTCTCGGTAAGAAGAGCCATCCACCAGTTATAGGAAGCGCATGGATCTCCTAAATTCCCATTTGGATTTTGAAAATGGCAAACAATCCAATTAATTTTTGACTTTTCTGTTCGGAAAGCACCCTCTTTTTCTTGAAGCTTTTCCCGAATAAAATACACAAATTTTTTTGTTCCTTTAGGATTTCCGCTAAAATTGGCGTAAGCAAGTTCAGGGACTTCTAGAGAAATGGAGGAATGATTTTTTGATAACTCAATAATTTGAGAACAATTCTGATTAATCACTAAACTATTTTGCTCAATAATTTGATGGATTTTACTAAATTCTTCCTAAATATATTGCTTAAACTGTAGGAAGCTGGTATATAGAGTCTTCATACTATTCAAATCTTCTAAATCCTTAGAGATGCTTTTAGAAGTTGATTTAAGAATCTTTAATTTGGCTACAAGGGTATTAAAATCCTTCTTTTCGGCCGATCCGATTCAGAAGAAAGCTGACTTGAAAGTTGAGAGACCTTGATTTCAAGAGGAGTTTGTGTATTGATAGGTCCAACAAAAGAGGAGGTAGGAGATTCTTGAGGATCAATCGGATTCATATCTAAAGAGATGAGAAGGTGTTATAATGTGAGGCCTGAGGTAATAACTTCCGAAGAAAACTATTGCGACACTACTGAATTTCTTTGTAAGTATCTCAACTTGATACTTGAAGATTTTTAGATTTTCTTTATAACTATTTATTTCAATATAGATTAATAAGTTAATAAATTTGAGAGTAAAAAAATAACACCTTGAAGGAATTCCCTTCATCATACAATGTCAATATTTATAATCTAGAAAGACACAAGATAAAGAATAATAAAGAAAAAAATGGAAAATAATAAAGGAAACTATAACATAAACCTACTAAAAATTCAAAATCATCGAGAAATAATAACATGAGAAAGATAAAAATAAAAATAAACCAAACTAGAACTTAGATTTTAGCTTAAAGAAATTTCTCAAAAAGAAATAATTTTCATAATTGTTACAGGTTTGCATTCAACATATAACACTGGGGTGACACAAAATTGAATGCAACGCTGTAATGCACACAGTGTAAGTTATAAAACTCATTGGTGACATTCTTCCATGAATAAGTATACATGCCAAGTAAGATAAAATACATAAAATATATAAAAAAAATAAAATTAGGGCAGTACTAAATTCATGTGGTCCGCCCGCAAACTCACGCGGTTTTGACTGCGCGCGGACGGACCACGTGCATGTGGTTTTCCGCAAACTCACACGGTTTTTATAAAACCGTGTGAGGAAAAATAAAAAGAGGGATGGGTTCTTGGGGGTCTAAAGGCCCCTAAATAAATTTTTCAGAATTTTGGAAGGGTTTTTTGACCCCTAAAAAATTAACCCAAGAAAAAAAATAGAAAAAAAAAACTGATTTGCACAGGGCCACAAAACTTCATGAAAGGGCCCTGTCCCGTGGAAAATAGGTTGATAGGTTAAGATAAACCCCTAAACTGTAAATAAATTCAAAAAAAAACAAAATGATAATAACAGGCAGAAAACTACCATATACAACAGTTTCTGCAGTGAAAAAAATAAAAAATCAAAATGATAATAACAGGCAGAAAACTACCATATACAACAGTTTCTGCAGTGAAAAAAATAAAAAATAAGAGGGAAAAAAAAAGTAAAACAAGAAAAAAAAGAAGAAAAAAAGGAAACAAAGAAAGATACAGATATATAAATAAGCAAAATGAGAAAAAGAAAAAAAGTAAAACTAACAGAAGACCTAAAAAGGAAGACTAGGAAGAAAGAGATAACGAAAAAAAAAAAACAGGAAAAGAAGAAGAAGAATAAAAATGAGGAAGAGAAGGGATATAAAAACAGGGAGAAAAAAGAAGAAAAAATGAAGAAAAAATAAAGAAAAAAATAAAGAAAAAATAAAGAAAAAATAAAGAAAAAATAAAGAAAAAATAAAGAAAAAAATAAAGAAAAAATAAAAGAAAAAATAAAGAAAAAATAAAGAAAAAATAAAAGAAAAAATAAAGAAAAAATAAAGAAAAAATAAAAGAAAAAATAAAGAAAAAATAAAGAAAAAATAAAAGAAAAAATAAAGAAAAAATAAAGAAAAAATAAAAGAAAAAATAAAGAAAAAATAAAGAAAAAATAAAAGAAAAAATAAAGAAAAAATAAAGAAAAAATAAAAGAAAAAATAAAGAAAAAATAAAGAAAAAATAAAAGAAAAAATAAAGAAAAAATAAAGAAAAAATAAAAGAAAAAGAAAAAGAAAGGAGAAAGAAAGAAAAAAGAAAGAAAAAATAAAGAAAAAATAAAAGGAAAAAAAAACAGAAAGAAAGAAAAAAGCAAAGGAAAAAGAAAGGAGAAAGAAAGAAAAAAGAAAGAAAAAATAAAGAAAAAATAAAAGGAAAAAAAAACAGAAAGAAAGAAAAAAGAAAGAGAGAAAAATTGAAAAAACCCTCAAAAAGAAAGAAACAAGCAAGGTAAATAGGGAACAGAGCAAAGAAAACTACACAATGATTTGTTTCTCTGCTTCATCTTTTTTCTTTCTTTCTTCTTTCTTATTTCTTCTTTCTTTCTTCTTTCTTTCTTTCTTTTTTCTTTATTTTTTCTTTATATTCTCTTTCTTTTTTCTTTCTTTCTTTCTTTCTTTCTCTTTCTTTTTTCTCTCTTTTTTCTTTCTTTTCTCTTTCTTTTTCCTTTTTTATTTTCTCTTTGTTTTTTTATTTCTTTTTTCTCTCTATTTCCTTTTGTTTTTATTTCTTTTTTATTTATTTATTTCTCTTCCATTTCTTTCTTTTTAATTTCTTCCTTTTTTTTTCTTTTCCTTTTTTTCTTCTTTCTTTTTCTTTAATTTTTTTTCTTTTTCTTTCTTTTTCTTTCTTTTTCTTTCTTTTTCTTTCTTTCTCTTTCTTTTCCTTTTTTTTCTTTCTTCTGTATTTTTTTTATTTATTTCTTCCATCTTTCTTTCTGTTTCAGTTTCTTTTTTCTTTTTGAGTTTCTTTTTTCTTTTTTAATTTTGATACAGATTCTCGCAGCTTGGTGAGGGTGATGGACTTGACGATACACTGGTAGATAGAGACTCCGGAGGCTACCAATATCTGGATGAGCTAGCTATGACCGTTGTGTAATTTTAAAAGCTGACAGAATCATCGGGGTGTGCACTGACCCCTGCAATATTCATCATGTTAAGAAATTTGTGGGCTTTGGGGCCCGCTAACATCTCGGATAGAGACTTATTCTTTTTCTTTCTTTCTTTCTTTCTTTTTCTTTCTTTCTTTCTTTTTCTTTCTTTTTCTTTCTTTTTCTTTCTTTTTCTTTCTTTCATTTTCTTTCTTTCTTTTTCTTTCTTTCTTTCTTTTTTCTTTTTCTTTCTTTTTCTTTTTCTTTCTTTTTCTTTCTTACTTTTTCTTTCTTTTTCTTTTTCTTTCCTTTTCTTTCTTTTTCTTTCCTTTTCTTTCTTTCTTTTTCTTTCTTTTTCTTTCTTTTTTCTTTCTTTCTTTTTCTTTCTTTTTTCTTTCTTTTTTCTTTTTCTTTTTCCTTTGTTTTTTTTATTTCTTTTTTCTCTCCATTTTTTTTTGTTTTTCTTCCTTTTTTAGATCCTATTTATGGATCTAAAACATATTTTTTTCATGATTTTTGACTAAAAGTGGTATAAAAAGTGGTTACACAATTATGTCCAAAACCGTGTGCAAAAAAGGAAAAAATAAATAATAATTTGTAGAATTTTTTATGATACACATTTTAAGGAGCTTTTGGAACCCCGCTCAAAACTTCAGAGTGGCCTCAGCCTTGCGACGGGACGGTACACAACTACCCCAGTACGAGGAAACTAATCTAGTGGAGGGAGACTGGGTAATCCTCGTGAGGTCTCCCTTGTTGGGACATGCCAACACGCAGCCCTTCAAGGTTAAGCTTTGGGAGAAGCCCTGTATAGGCTTTTATCCAGGCCACTGCGCATAGTTTCATGGTGATTTTGACGGAGACAAAATGCAGTTCTATCACCTTTTTTTTTCTTCCTTTTCTTTTTCTTTTTCTTTTTCTTTTTCTTTTCCTTTTTTTCTTTTTGATTTCTTTCTTTCTTTTTTCTCTTTTTCTCTTTGTCTTTCTTCTGTATTTTTTTTTATTTATTTCTTCCTTCTTTCTTTCTTTTTTAGTTTCTTTTTTCTTTTTTAGTTTCTTTTTTCTTTTTTAGTTTCTTTTTTTCATTTTTCAATTTTGATCTTCCTTTTTTTTCCTTTTTTTCCCTTTTTTTCCCTTTTTTTTTTTCTTCTTTATCTTGTTTATCTTGTCTTTCTTCTTTATTTTTTCTCTTCATTTTCTTCCTCCTTTTTCTCTTCCTTCCCCTTTTTCTCCTTGTTTTTCTTTTCATTTTGTGGTTTTCATCTTTTTTTTTATTTTTAATTTGTAATTTTCCTCTTATATTTTTTACTTATATTTTACCATTTTTTTTTTACATCAAAAAAACCTGAGGAATATTTTGGGGGGCCTTTAGACCCCCAAGAATATTTTCCTCTTTTTGTTTTTCCCCTCATGTGGTTATTAAAAAACCGCGTGAGTTTGCGGAAAACAGCGTGGGCACGGTCGGTCCGCGCATGGTCGAAACCGCGTGAGTTTGCGGGCCGACCGCGTGAATTTAGTAATTCCCTAAAATTAAATAAAATTAAATATAATAAGAATAAAATTAAAGATAAAAATAAAAATGATGCATGCCTTTTTTGACTTTAAGCAGATAGATTCCTTGAGATGGTCAAGTTAAGAATGAAGGATGAGGTTTTGACCAAGGAGTGTGAAAACTTCGAGCTGATGTTTAATGAATGAAAAGACTCTAACTCAATGTTTTATTTCAAGTGAGAAAAAAAATCAGAAAAAGGAGAATGGCATGTCTACAAAAATAATCATGAAAAATAATAATGAAAAATAATAATAAAGAAAAATAATAAAGAAAAATAATAAAGAAAAATAATAAAGAAAAATAATAAAGAAAAATAATAAAGAAAAATAATAAAGAAAAATAATAAAGAAAAATAATAAAGAAAAATAATAAAGAAAAATAATAAAGAAAAATAATAAAGAAAAATAATAAAGAAAAATAATAAAGAAAAATAATAAAGAAAAATAATAAAGAAAAATAATAAAGAAAAATAATAAAGAAAAATAATAAAGAAAAATAATAAAGAAAAATAATAAAGAAAAATAATAAAGAAAAATAATAAAGAAAAATAATAAAGAAAAATAATAAAGAAAAATAATAAAGAAAAATAATAAAGAAAAATAATAAAGAAAAATAATAAAGAAAAATAATAAAGAAAAATAATAAAGAAAAATAATAAAGAAAAATAATAAAGAAAAATAATAAAGAAAAATAATAAAGAAAAATAATAAAGAAAAATAATAAAGAAAAATAATAAAGAAAAATAATAAAGAAAAATAATAAAGAAAAATAATAAAGAAAAATAATAAAGAAAAATAATAAAGAAAAATAATAAAGAAAAATAATAAAGAAAAATAATGAAAAATAATCATAAAGAAATCATCTGTAACACTCATAATGGAGACAGGACTAAATATGGTTCATCTGAGACACAACAAGGAATCAGGACTAAATAAAATAGGGGGATTCAAAGTAATCCCCGCGCGCGCATGCAAGCCCTCTTGCAAGTGGACCTGCAACCAGCCAAAAAAAAAACATACTTTGAACCCCCCGCGCCTCCAAAACCTTCCGATCCCATCACCTCTTTTTTTTTTACTTTTAAATTTCTTTTTTTTTTACTTTTAAATTCCTTCAAGATGCCTCGAACCTCACAGAAAACTATAACCGTCAAGAATGTGAAGAAATACCTGTATAAGAACTTCATCAAACAAGAAATCGACATTTTTCTTGGAGAAGATCATGCCAAACAAGATTCCGACGATGAAGAAACCAAAATCATCCTCATTTACCATACTTTGAACCCCCCGCGCCTCCAAAACCTTCCGATCCCATCACCTCTTTTTTTTTTTACTTTTAAATTTCTTTTTTTTTTACTTTTAGATTTCTTCAAGATGCCTCGAACCTCACAGAAAACTATCACCGTCAAGAATGTGAAGAAATACCTGTATAAGAACTTCATCAAACAAGCAATCAACATTTTTCTTGGAGAAGATCATGCCAAACAAGATTCCGACAATGAAGAAACCAAAATCATCCTCATTTACCTCTCAATCATCAAGAAATGAAGATATCTCCATCCCCGTATTTTCTTAAAAAAAGCTCCTGATATATCCAGCTACCTCATGAATCTGGATCCATTAAGATTTAAACAAGAATTTCGCATGTCTAAAGAGAAACTTTCTGGACTACTTAATCTCATCAAAGGAAACCTAATTTTTTTTAAGAACTCAAATGTTCCCCAACGACCAGTCCTCGAGCAACTTCTGGTAACTTTAAAGCGAATCGGAACTTATGGAAATGTCTCCTCAGTAGGTATGCTGGCTCGCTTTTTTAGGATCTCAGAGGGATCAGTGGAACTATACACTTATTGATGTATACAGGCCATCTTGGATCTTGAAAGGTATGTCCTCTTAAATTTTTTTGGAACATCTTCTTTCATTGATCTAACATGTTTTTTATTTGTCACTCAGTCAATTGGTGTTGTGGCCGGATGAAAAGGGCCGCCAGATCTTGGGAAATCAAATAGGCAAAAACTATGGCTTCTATGGATGCTGTGGCTTTGTTGATGGCACACTTTTCCCGCTGGAAAACAAGCCCAAAATAGATTCTCAGGACTATTTCGACTATTTCTCACGGAAGGGCTCTTATGGACTGGCTGGATTGGCTGTTTGTGACAACAAAAAAAGGATAACTTACTATTTGACTGGTTGGCCAGGTAAGAATTTATCCAAATTTTTATGATTCATTTAGCTGACTCACTCGTCCTCACTTTATCATGCTAGGTTGCTGCCATGACGCTCGGCTTTGGGAAAACAGCGAGCTGAAACAAAGCCAAGGCCACTTCTTTTCCCCTGGCCAGTATCTCATTGCCGACTCGGGATTTACCCCTGAAGTACATGTTGTCCCGGCTTTTAAGCGTCCCCCACATGGTGCTTTGGTTGGCGATTTAAGACGGTTCAATACCCATCTCAGTCATCTACGTGTGTGCAACGAACACTGCATTGGGATTTTGAAAGGTAGGTTTCAAAGTTTACGCGGACTACAACTGGAAATTGGCTCCCCAAAGCAAGTAAAGTATGCAACGTGTAGGATCTATGACTAAAGATTGTAGAATCCCATAAGGGTCAATGTACATTGCGCGGCCCAAGACTAACTACAATATTTTTGACATCTCAACTACATCCCCATTACATTCCTCCTCTTACAATTGGGTAAAGTTTGCTTACTCCACAACATCCCCCTTCAAACTTTGACCAAAACACAATTTTTTTACCGCCTCTCTGTGCAAATTATTATTCAATCTTTTTGTAAAAATATCCGCCACCTGATCTTGATTTTTTACCCTGTATGCAACGCAATGGATTGGAGCCTGCGTTGTTCTACACAACTACTTGATCACAGAGACTGGCGACGAAATCCTGTTTGATCCTGAGGTGGATGAATCTGGACTAGTTGATTAGCAGGCATCTGCTCATTGATCCACTCATCCTGGTCGTCAGTTCCCAGGACAAGTCAAACAAAGGCTTTTTGCCTATCTGGATGGGTTCTAGAGGAAAAAAGCGAAACACCTGGTATATTGATGTATTTTTAACTTTTATGAAGCCTTTGCTTTTGGTTAAACAGAAGGATCATTTTTATAATCATTATTATCTTGTATCTTTTATTAAGAAGCAGAACAAAAAACAAGCAAGATACATTTTTTAAATTTGATTCAACTCATACACAAAGTTTTAAAAAAATAAAAGGGTCCAACCTAAAAGGAGAAAAAAAGCAAAGGGTTAGCAAATATCAAATCAAGCAAACAGCAAGAGAGAAATGCGAAAGAAGAAAAACGGGTGCTTTGATTGCATCACGATCAGTATCAGTCCAAACACCTAAGACACCCCATTTAGACTGACTTTTTT
>JNCO01009535.1:0-10688 GCA_000785685.1 Uromyces viciae-fabae
GATGGCCATGATCATAAAGTACCATGGTAATCTGAGATTCATGACATTTCAACAAACGTAGTGTCATGATGTTATGTCACCCCATTATTCCCCGTGATAATGGAATTTTTATCATTATTACACTATTATGTCGGTGCCAAACGCAGCCTAAAACGTACCGACGGCCAGGGTGTCGTTTTAGTAAATCAGGGGCGTCATTTTAGCACGCCCCCTTATTTTATTCTATTTGACTCCTTGTATGAAACTACAGTTTCTTCACCAACTGAAATAAATCTCAACAATCAGTTCATCCATGAGATAAAAAAAAAGTAGACTTGAACCAAAAAAATAAAATAAATAAAAAAGAATTCCTACAAGACAAAGTATTCTTTCTTATCATCTAAAAAAAAAAAAAAAAAAAAAAAAAAAAATAAAATAAAAATTAAACGAAAAAAAATAATTATATCAATTTTTTCTCATTTTTTTGTGACTGTTAGAGTAATTTCGAGCTTTATTATTATTGTTGCTAGTGGTAGTTGTTGTAGTTGATTTATTTTGATCAGGTGAATTAATTGTATTATCTAAACCAGTATTATTAGAACAACAAGAAGAAGCAACTGAAGCTGATCTTTTCTTATTCTAAAAAAAAAAAAGACGATTAATTAAAGTCAACTTGTGAGAAAATGAAATGAAATAGTAAATTTCAAAAAAAAAAAAAAAGGTTATCATGCTTACCCAGTTTAGTTTAAATGGATTTGAAGTTGGAGAGTTGAGTTTATCTACACCTTTAGAAGTTTCATTAGAATTTGAGTCAAATTGTTGATTTGAATTATTTGTAGTGTTATTATCAGTTGAATGGATAGGGTGAACGATTGTAGAAGAGGGAGGAATATCACTATTGATTGTTTCAGTAGTAATAGGATCAGAAACTTTAGTTGAATTTGAATCTTTTAAATTATTTTGGTTAGAATTATTATTATTATGAAGATTTACAGAATCTAATTTTTTTCTTTGATTTTTAAGTTCTGCTTCAACTCTATCTACTATTCTTTTAACTTCTATTAATTGATTTACAGCTGGAATTAATCTTTCATAACTTTCTACATTTTCTCTTGTTGGCATTATTAATGGTTTAGGTAAATAA
Organism: Uromyces viciae-fabae; assembly: GCA_000785685.1. Taxonomy (NCBI): domain Eukaryota; kingdom Fungi; phylum Basidiomycota; class Pucciniomycetes; order Pucciniales; family Pucciniaceae; genus Uromyces; species Uromyces viciae-fabae. Next base: position 1,124 of record JNCO01009535.1, read on the forward strand.
TTGATTAAACTAGGTATTTTTAATTCATTCATTATTGTTGAGATTTTTGTAGAAGCTGTTACTGTTTTTGGTAATGTAATTCTAGTAGATCTTAATCCAACTGATCTAAAATGAGTACCACTAGTTGAGTTATTGATTGTTTGAGATGGATGATGAGAAGAATCAAATCGATAAATACAATTCTTTTGATCTTTTTCAATTTGAACTTTTTGATTAATTAAATTTGATTTATTATTATTAATTTTTGATGAATTAGAATCTACTTCATTATCACCTGTACCTATTGATATATCACCTTCTTCTTCTTGTATAATTTCAATTTTTGAAAGATTATTTTGATTTTTTTTAATTTGATTATTTGAATTTGATAAATTATTATTATATGAATTATTAATTTGACGAGATTGTTGTAGTGATTGATTATTATTATTAGATTGATCTATAATAGGCCATAAATTGAGTTGATTTAAGAATTCATGATGAAAATTACCAATTAATTTAATTAAATCATTTTTATTTTGATTTCTTTTTAATAAATTTTGTTCAATTCTTCTAGTTTCAATATAAATGAATTCTTCTTGTAATAATTGAGATTTACTTCTATTTAATAAATTTTTGACATGATTTTTTCTTTCAATTTCTCTTTGTTTATCAAATTGAAAAGATTGAATTAAAGATTGTTTTTTAATTGGATCTTGTGTTGGTCGATTTTGAATTAATTTTTGACAAATTGAATAATATCTTGCTTTTAAATCATCTAAACATCTTTCTTGATTACCAATGAATTCATAACGATCATGTACTATAGGAAATCTTAAATCATAAGTAGTTAATAAATCGAATAAATAATCAGTTTCTTCTTTTGTCCAATCGTCATCTCTAAGAAAATGATAATATTCATCTGTTGAATAACTGAAAACATTTGAAGTAGTATTAAATTTTGCGAATTTATAAACTGTTTTTTAAAAAAAAAAAAAATAGAAATAAAAGTTAATTTTTTTTTTTTTTGTAATTTTCTAAATTTTAAATAAATATAAATTAACCTTTTTGATCATCTGATCTAATCCAACGTTTTAATTTTAAACCATCAGTTCTAGTAGGATTTTGAAAAGTACTGAATGACCAACGATAAGAATGATTTGTAGATTTTGATGAGAATTGATTTCGTTTGAGTACTTCCAATGGTAAACAAGGTAGATTATGACCGATTAAATTATTTAATGCTTTATTTTCTGAAATCATTTCTTTTTTTTATTAAAAAAAATTAAATTAAATTTTTGAAATTTTTTAAAATTAAATTAAATTTTTGAAATTTTTTAAAATTAAATTAAATTTTAATTTTTTAAAATTAAATTAAATTTTTGAAATTTTTTAAAATCAAATTAATTTTTTTTGAATTTTTTAAAATTAAATTAAATTTTTTTTGAAATTTTTTTTTTTTTTTAAAATGTTTTTCTTTAAAATTTTATTATTTTCAATTTTAATTCGAATTTTTTCATTTTCATTTTTAATTTTATTTTCTTACTTTATTCCTTGTTTCGATTGTTCTTCTCATTTTAATTTTAATTATTTTCAATCTTTAATCAGATGGGATACTTTACACTTTTTCTCACTTGATTCTATTGAAAGAAGAGAACAACACTTTGCTTTTTCTCCTGGTTTATTTAAATTAATTCATTTGATTAAACCTTTGGTTATTCCTTTTAATTCTTTTTTAAATTTTAATATTCTTTTACTCTTATCTATCTGCTTACTTTCTATTTTATTCAGTACTGCTTCTTCTGTAATTCTTTTTTAGTAAGTTCTTTTTTTTTTTTTTTTAATCAAATTCATTCACTCATTCATTCATTTACTTATTTACTTATTTATTCAGTTTAACAATCGAAATATTTCATTCAATAGAATTCGCTAAACTTACCACAATTTTACATATACTATCACCTTCACCATCTACTCAAGTAGTACCATATACTGAAGCTTTTTTTTCTTTTTTTTCTTTTTCTACAATTTATCTTCATATTCTAATAAATAAATATTCTTTATCAAATTCTAAATTTAATTTGTTATTATTCAAATTATTTTTAGCTTGTTCAAGTGGTTTAGCTACTTTTTTTAGATCTTTAGGTATTCTTCAATCTTTTATTTGGTGTTTTGATTTTTTAGATTTCTCAATTAATCTTATTTTTCAAAATAAACTTGATTCAAATAATAAATCAATTTCAAAAAAATTATTAACTGTTCGTCCCTTTTCTATACAGTAATCCTTTTTTTTTTTTATTTTTTTTTCATATATATTCAAAATCTATGAATTAATTATTCTGACTAAAAATTTGATTAAAAAAAAAAAAAGAAGAAGATAATAATTAAAGCAACAGAAACGATAATAATGACATTAATAACATGTAGTCCATTCATTTATGATCAATGGATAGGATATCAACAATTCTGTCAATTTAAACCTAACCAAAATTATAATCTAGAAATTGGTAATAGAACAAGACCTTGGTGTTTAAATTTAATCCCTTCAATCTACAATTTCGTTCAAATTCATTATTGGTATTTAATTTTTTTTTTTTTTTTTTTTTTTTTTTTAATCTTTTTTTTTTTTTACTAATTTTATTTTGGAATCAATTTCCATTATTTCTTTTATCTTTTCCTATTTATTGGGTAACAATTAAAAGTTTATTTGAATATTATAAATATTATTTTAAATTTTTAAAAAATAAAAATAAGAATCAATTAAAAGAAGAAAAAGAAATTTATCGACCTTTTTTAACCAATAAAATTCAAACTCAAGCACATATTCAATTAATTTTAATAATAATTTTATTATTTAATTCACATGTTCAAATTATATTAAGACAAGCTAGTACAATGCCATTTATTTGGTGGGGAATAGCTGATCAAATAGGTTTAAATTGGAATTGGTGGTACAATATAAACATTAATTCAAATAATAAAAAATTAAATTCTATTTTTAATATTTTAAACTTGAATTTAATTTATTTTTATTTTTATTGGTTGATTGTTTGGTGGCCAATTAGTTTATTATTATGGATTGGATTTTATCCACCTGCTTAAATCAAAATCAATTTATATTTATAATAAATAATTCAAATTTAGATTTTATTAGCAAACAAAAAATCATTATTTATTTCAACAATTGATAATACAATACAAAGAATAAGAATATATATATATAAAGTTATATATTGAAAATCAAATCATACTCCATCCTTCATCAACAGAATCATCAATTTTAGATTGTAAGACTTGTTTAATTAAATCTTCTAAATTAAACAAGTATGAATTATTTACATGATCAGGTCTAAAAAGTAATTTTTTTCCAGTAAGATGACTTTGAATACCAATAGTATGAATAGAAGATAAAGTAAAAAGATTTCTTAATAATTCAGTAGGTTTAAATTCAAAATTTAAAATTTCATTAATTTTATTTTTATTTTCTTCTTTTTCTATTTTTATATTATTATTATTATTAATAATAATCTCTATTTGTTGCGTTATCAATAAATAATGTACATTAATTGATAACATACATAATCCAGTTAAAAATGCAACTTGTGAAACTTGTGATCCAGTTGAATATACCATTGAACTTGAAATATGTAATGGATAAGGTGAAGGATGTCTATATATATACAAAGAAAAAAAAATATATATATATATATATATATATTAATTAAAAAATAATTCATTTTCATTTTTTTTTTTAAATTAATCAAAAATAAAAAAAATAAACAAACTTGTGATTCCAAATACTATTGATAGGAGCTCGAATACTCAAGGCAGGTCCCATAATCATTTGAAATGGTAATTTAATACCTAAATACAAAGCAATTAATCTAACAAGATGTGATGTATATAAAGTAGCTGCTGAAATTTGTTCATGATGAAATGCTAAAAAAAATCATTTTCACATTAAAAAAAAAAAAAAAATGTAAGCAAAGTGCATTTATTTAAAATAATTTAGATGAATTCAAACTAGATATATATATATATATATATATTTATTCATATTAAATACATACATTTGATATCCGTAGAGACTGGTAAAGACAATCCTAATATTTTCCAAGAGACTCTTTGATTAATTTTATCAACGGATGAAAGTTTTGTATGATCTTGTTCTTGATGATGAGATGGTTTTTTTTGTTTTTTTGATTGTAGATTTTGATTAGAATTCATCAAGTTATCAATATGTTGATTTGTTGTATAATTAGCTGTTATGGTATAAATGCTATAAACTTGAATAATTAATTTCTTTCTGATAATTGATAATTCATGTAAAATTTCATCCCAATTTTTTTGAATTAAAATAATTTTTGAAATTAAATTAAAATTAATTTTATTTGAATTTAATTTTAATGAAGAATTATTTGGTTTTTGAATATTAAATTTTTGTTTTTCTAAATTTAATTTAACTTGATTTAATTTAATTTTTCTATTATTGAATTCTTTTCTTTTTTTTTCTAAAATATTTTGATTAATTTGATTTTTTTCTTTTGTTGTATTTTGTTTAAATTCAAGATTTTTAATATTTGAAATAAGAGAATCCCTTTTAGCTTTTAAATTTCTACGTTCCCAAACTCCACCAGGGGCTTGAAGATTTTCTGAAGCATTTTGTACCCGTGTATCAAGAGAAGCCCTCAAACGTTGTAGTGCATTTTTATGAATTAGTAATCTTTCGTTTAAACTATGTAATAAAAAAAGTATAAACAAAATTAGCAATAAATAAAATGAATATTTTTACGAGATTCTTACCATCCTTCGCAGTAAAATTTAATTCGACCTGGAGTCTGGCATAGTTCACATTCCATTGAGTTGGTTAAATTCAAGTTTTTTAATTAAAAATTAAAAAAAAAATAAAAAATAAAAAATAAAAAAAAGAGTTTGATTCATGTCACAGACAAGTAACAGGATCTCCCTTAATTATAAATTAATTTTTTGATTTTTTTTTTTTTTTTTTTTTTTTTTTTGAAAAATAAATTTAAACTTTAAAAATATAAATTTATTAAAAAAAAAAAATAAAAAAGAAATAAATTTAATGGAAATAAAAAAAAAAATACAAGAAGAAAAAAAAAATAGAAGAAGACGTTCAAATTCAATAAATTCAAATCATCAACTAGAAAGAAATAAACGTAATAAAATAGAAAAAGATGATTCAATAAATTCAAACTATTTTAATTTTCAAAATCAAATTAAATTAAATCCACTTGATAAATTATATAAACCTGGTGCATATTTAGCTCCAATGGTCAGAATAGGAACTTGTAAGTTTTTCAATTATTATTTCAAAAAAAAAAAAAAAATCATTCATACCATTTAAATTAAAAAAAATCATTTCTACTCTAGTACCAACTAGATTATTAGCTTTAGAATACGGTGCTGAATTAGTTTGGGGTCCTGAAATTGTGGATAAAGCTATCATTGGTTCAACAAGGATTGTTGATGGTAAGTTCTGTTTAATAAATAAAAAAAATTTAGTATTTAATTATTTATATATTTTATTTTTATTTTTTTTGATATAAAGAATCAACTGGAACGATTCAATATACAAAGAATTCAGGTGCGAGTTCAATTTGGCAAACACATCCTATAGAGTACGTAAGTACATGCAAAATTAATAAAATCATTCTCTTTTCACTTACTTTTAAATTTTATATTTAAATTTTGGTTTTTTTATTATTGAAGAACTGACATTTGTTTTTTTTAAAAAAAAAAAATATTATTTCTTGAATTAATTTCTTTAGAAAATCAAGATTAATTTATCAAATTGGAAGCGCCAATAAAGATTTAGCACTTCAGGCAGCTCAAGTTGTTGCTCAAGATGTAAGCGGTTTTGATTTAAATTGTGGTTGTCCAAAAGTACGTTGGGTTCATAATTGTATTACTTTTAAATGAAAATAAAATGTTGCTAAAACATTCTTTTTTTTTTTTTTTTTTTTTTTTTTGGGTTTTTTAAAAGAACCGGATAAATTGTGTGGAGTAAGTTTTTTATTTTATTTTTATTATAAAGTCATTCATTCATATAATCATTTAATCCTTTTGATATTTTTAAATTGTTTCAATTATGACCACACTATCAAGATATTAATACATTTAGTTGAAAATCTTCCAACACATCCAATTTCAGTCAAAATAAGATTATTACCTAGTCAAGAAGAAACATTAAGATTAATAGAAAAAATATGTAAAACAGGAGTATCATGTTTAACGGTACATTGTAGAACACAAACGATGAGATCAACTGAACCAGCATTAACTCATAGATTAAAAGAAATAGTAGAATTAGTTAATTCTATTAGAATTCAAAATCCATTACCTGTAGTTGCAAATGGAGATTGTTTTAATATTCAAGATTTAAATAAGTTTCATAATTTAACTGGTGTGAATAGAATTATGATTGCAAGAGGAGCTGAAAGAAACGTTTCTTGTTTTAGAAAAGATGGACTTTTGGACATTCCTAGTATTATTATGCCTCTTTATATAAAAATAGGTATTATTACCAATCAAGCTTATCCCAATGCAAAGTAAGTTTTGTTTCTTTTTGAATTTAAAATAATCATGATTAATATTATTAACTTGATTTTATATATATATCTTTAGATATTGTTTAGCTACCATGGAAATTAAAACTAAAAATAAAATTAAAGTAAATTCAGAAGAAAAGAATGAAATCTTGAATTTAAATTCAAAAGAAATTAAAACTAAAATTCAACAATCAAAAGATTGGATTTCAATTTCTAATTTATTTAATATTGATTTAAATTCTACTAGAAACATTCCTTTGATTAGTCTTTTCTCTAATTTTTCTTTTACTTGATTTTTTTTTTTTTAATTTCTTTGGATTTCTTTTTTTCTTGAATCATAATAATAAATTGGAATTTTGATACATTGGTATAAATATATATCAATTCAAAGAATACAAAAAAAAAAAAAAAAAAAAAAAAAAGGTTTTATTTGAGCTAATAAAAAAACGAGTTTTTGTTAATAAATGTTGAATGATGGAATGAATACATTTATACTAAAATAAAAAAACATCAAATGAGAATAGATCATGTTGCTCCCCCTCAAAAAAAGAAGAAGGAGAATCAAATGGAAGAAAAAAAAGGATTTACCTGTCAGTTGGGAATAGATTTTAAGATTAAAGAGGAAGGGAAAGAAAAAAAAAAAAAAAAAAAAAAATGAATGAATATGAATGAATTTTAATAATAAACATTAAGATTAAAGAGGAAGGGAAAAAAAAAAAAAAAAAAAAAAAAAGATGAATGAATATGAATGAATTTTAATAATCAACAGGAGATGAAGGATTGAAAGAAATTTCATCTTCATCAACAACTAAAGGATCATCAAATTCAGAAAAATCTTGATGATGAATTGAATTTGAATTAGATAAAAAACGTTGAGCTTGAATAGGATTTAAAACTTTAGTAGATTTAACAAAAGTTTTTAAATTTGAATTTATAATTTGATTAATATCTTTAGAAGAATTAGAAGAAGAAGAAGAAGAAGATATGAAAGGTTTAAAATTAATTGCTTGATTTGCTGATGAAATCATTTTTTCAATTGATTGAAGGAAGAAGAAGAAGATATGAAAGGTTTAAAATTAATTGCTTGATTTGCTGATGAAATCATTTTTTCAATTGATTGAATCATTTGACCAAATTCTAAATCTTCATTAATTAATTTATCTAAACTTAATAAATTTTCTTCTTCTTCTTCTTCTATTTCTGATATTTCGGAATCTTGTAAATTTGAATCTTGACTTGATCTTTTTTTATTCTTATGTTCATTTGAATTCATAATTTCATTTTTATCTCGTTGAATCGAATTAGATCCTTGACTATTTTCACCATTATCTGATTCATATAATTGTAATCTTTTCTTTAATATTCTTATCTCATTACGTTGATTTACTTTAGACCTTTCTAATGCTCCATTTATTGCTAATAGTGATGCATTACTTATTTCCAAATCTAATATCTATATAGATTATTTATTTATTTCCGAAAAACAGAAAGAAAAAAAAAAAAAAAATCAAATCAAATCATTAAATCAAACTGTTATAAATATTATTATTTTTTTTTAAAAAAAAAAAAAGAAAGAAAGAAAGTGAAATTGAATAGTTTGTATCTAGTTTTTTTTTTTTTTTTTTTTAAGGGGAGTTGACATACTTTTCTATTGATTCTAGCAGAATCAAATTGATCATCAATGGTTTGATTTGAATGATTGAGTTGAGTAGATCGAATATGAGGATTAGGATTATTTTGATTAGCAGGTGCAGATGGAGAACGAGTAAGTTGTGGAGAAATTAATGAAAAATGTTGATTTTCATTTAAGAGATGATTATTTTGTTTTTTTGAATAATTTTTATTTGATATTTGTCTTTCTTTTGGTATAGAATGATAATTTGATATTGAATTATTATTATTATTATTATTATTATATTCAGAATTGATTGATTGATTTAAATTTTTTTTAAATGAATTTGATGTATTAGTACTAGTAATAGTATTTGGAATTTGAATGTATTTTTGATTTTGATATATTAGTTGATTTTGAGTAATAGGAGATAGTGATGATAGGAATGAAGAGCAGCATGATGTAGATTCTGAGCAAGATGAAGAAGTATTTGTATTAATTGTAGTTTTAGCAATGATTTGATTATTGATTGATTTTTTAATTGGTTTCCTATCTGGTGATGGTGCAGTTTTAGTTCTGATGAGTTTATGTTCTGTTGGAATGTATTTCGCTCTAATAGTTTGTTGTTGTTGTTGTTGTTGTTGTTGTTGTTGTTGTTGTTCTGTTTTGTTTATTTTAATTTTGCATGGATTATTTGTGCTGATTAATTTTGGTGTTCGATTATTCATTTTTTTTTTTTTTTTTTTTTTTTTTTTTTTTTTTTTTTTTTTTTTTTTTTTGTTTGATACAACTCCCTTGACAAGTCTGGATTCACTCCACTTGTTCCACCGAAATATTTATAAAAATCAATCAAAATTACTGTATATTGTTAAAATTGCTTTATTTTTTTACGTCTATTTTCAAGTCTTGCTCATCTTTTTTTTATCAGGCCTAAGCCCCGTTCAAAGTACCTCAGAACATTCCTCCAGAGGTGCAATTCAAATTCATCCAGGAAAAATATTTTTTTCAGCATTCATTCAAATTTTTAAAACCAAAATATACATTCTATTTGAAAATAATCAAAGAGTAACAGGCTTTGCAAGCCATTGCTATCCACTTATTTTAAAAATCCAAGTTCAAATGTGAGCTCCATAAAGTTATCATGTGTAACTTCAGGTCTATTCTTCCTTCCTGATTCTTTTGAGTAAAATATCAATTTTATCAAGTTGAAATATTAAATTTAATCATTGAATATTCATAAACAAATATTCTAGCTGATGTATTTAAGAAGAATGAATATTTCAATTTAATTTAAGAAATTGCAAATGATTCAATAATGAAGCAATAATTTTAGGGGGTCGGTTTTCGCACCGCCCATTTCCTGCCTCGCACCGCCTTTTGACGGCGGTGCGACGGCGCGGGC
>JNCO01009536.1:0-10688 GCA_000785685.1 Uromyces viciae-fabae
TTTCATGTAAAATTTATGAGACCTTCCATTTCTTAGGGCAATCACTCATGGGTTTAATTATATCTCATTGTTAATTTTACTCCACTGTGCCACTGCTTCCATGGAAGCATGGAGCTGAATCATGTGAGCATATATTTGGCTGGATGTGGGTCATCATGCCTAACTTCACTGTTCTCAAAATGCTCAATAAATGTTACCAAAGGTCTTTTCTGTGGTGAGGAACATGATGAGTGGACAAATGAAAATGCCCCAATCAGAGCATCTTTGATCTGGTATGTTTCTCAATCAATGAACTCTCTAAATACTTCAACCCCAACAGATCTTTTGTTTGCAGGTTATAAGTAAAAATTCACTCACAAATGAGCCGCTGACAGCTATGAAAATTTGGCAAACTTTCCAACCAACTTGGGAATAACACACGAGTTTGGCCGTTGCTCAATCATAGGCTCAGAAAATTGCTTTGTTTGCCAGCATTCTTTCATTGTTTTTTTTTCCAACCTCTACCCTCACCAAGTTTAACCCCGTGTGACAATGAGGATGAAAATGAAGGCAAGTGTCAAAAAGACTTGGATCATTATTTCTAACTCAAAAATGAAACAAGCAATTTATCTTACAACCAACATGATTGATTTTTTTAGGTGTATCTACTAGTGACTCATCGAATTATGATGTTGCTTATTCCTGTGTTACCAATGAAACACCAATCTGTGATTTAATGCATGAAGCAGCCATTACCATTTCCAAAAAACAGAAAGTTGAAGCAGCCTGAGATGAAATCAACATTGATGATCAACATGAGCAGTTATCTAGTCAAGCTTGAATATTAATTGCAAACCTGCTTAAACCAATCACATCTAAAAGTCAGACTCTATCAGTTTCTTTTCTGGCTGAAAGATGTGAAGATAAATTCCAGATGGTTTCGATTAATTCTGATGTTTGTGATCATGAGCTAAAGTGCAAATTAATGATTGATCTGCATAGGAAACATGATACAGAAAATTATAAAGCTCATTCAGGAAATGAAAAAAGAAAAAGTCAAAATTATCTTCTAACTGGTCCAACTCCACCAAAACCAGATAAAAAAACTTCAACCAAGTGAGTGTAGCAAGCTTTTTGCTCTTGTCCTCAAGCAAAAAACCTCACAGCAATCATCAATTTCAAGAATGCATCAGTGGAACATTCAAGTGTGGTTCAACCTATCTGAAGTCCAAAACACTTCAACACATGTTGATTTACTAAATGTGCAACTGCTTTTCCAAGATGGCACAGTATCTCAAAAAAACCAATTGACTTATGGTAAATTTTCCATAATCATAAAGGATAGTTAAGCTACCGATTCTCTTGTTCATGATCATTGCACATTCAAAATTGATTTCGTTTCCTTCAGAATATGTAAATTGGGAAAATTCTAGCAGCCTAGAAGCATGTTTCAGGGAAGCACCACTGAGTTTCTAGTGCTAATAGCCAATCTCAACTGTCTTACGCATCTGTCCAACTCTTCCTTTATCAACCACACATCCCAATCACTGCTGGATTTTATACTCTATCCCTCATTCCCGCATCTTTGCACACATTGAGATAGTTCATCTTCACCACCTATTTAAAGTCAGTGAGGGGATCAATATTACCAAATTTGGGGGTAATTGTGTCTGTCAGCTGGCTACTAGGTTAGAGCCAACTAAAAAATAGCAGAATAAAATATTAATGATATTTTTATGACCAGAAATATTATTATAAACAATAAAATAAGTAAAACTCTATGAAGAAGTATGAATAGTAGGAAAATTATTGAATAAGTGGATTCCCCATGCAAAATAACCTAGGGTCACTCACTGGGTGTACCCCCAAATTCCTAATTCTTAACCCTTTCTGCCATAACTGGGCAGAAACTAACATAACACTGGCTAATACCGTGCTTATATGCAAAAAACTGTTTACACACATCATGGACGTGTACATGGGTGAGGTATATGATGGACTAAGTCAGAAATACATGCAAATAGCGGATTTGTGCTTAGTTTAGAAGTTAAGACCATACAGTTAACAAGGAACAAGAATACTGCTAAATACAGGGCATTTACATATGTCTTGTTACATTGCACAAAAACTACATAGACAAATGTTAAAAAAAAGTGAAAGTAACCAAATTAGAAGCCCCCTGTATGTTACATACTATTGAGGCTTGACCAAACATGAGTCAAGAAGGAAAGCACACGGTGAAAAAAGCCACAATACTGCTATAGCACAAGTTTGTGGAGTATCTGTATCATTCAAAAAAAAGTCCAGAGCACCCCAAATCATTATCAGAACATTTTCACACGTTCAACTAATCCTGATTACAGTTACAAGGCCTAAAAGCGTGACCAAACACCTTTTTTAAAAGAAACAAGCTGTATTGCAATAGTAGCAATACAGGTTACCTTCTAGAATTTATCCTGGCCAAACCAAAAACACCCCAAGGATACCAAATTAATCCAAAGGACCTTAGAGGTTGTTTAAAACGGGAAAAATACCCTTTACTGGTCTGAACCCTCCAGTACTGAATAAAAAATACAGGAACATGGCAAAAAGCGCTCAAAACGTGATAACCCCAATTCCTACTAACTTGTGGTTATCCTGTACGCCACAGGGATTGGAAATATTATATAAGGAGGCCTCTTATCCGCCTTTCCAATCTTCATCATCTTCTTTACTTAGCTATACACGGTTACTACTTACAGTCACTTTTTAGCACCAAAGATACCAGATCAACTCTCACCTGTGCCTTAAGATCCCCTTCAGAACTCTTAATGCGCCTCCCCCTCTGAACCACAACGCCAAGATCCCCTTCAGAACTCCTCTGCGCCGTCCCCAGCTCCAGGTAAGTCTCTGGGTCAATAGGTTTGCCCCAGAACCCCTATTTTTCTATACCACTTTGTGGTAAATCTGGGTTTAACCACCCTTGATATTTAATCAGGCCCCAGATCCAACTTGGATCACAAATTTAAAGGGTTAAACTACCCCAGGAATCTATTCCTGTCCCCTAAAATAAACAAAGGGTTAAGCAACCCCAGCATTGCTGGCCCCTCTGTTAATTTTTATATAAAATTAACACCAAACCAACGGTGAGAAATAGTCCCCATACTATTTCTAGTCACTTTGAAGCTTGTGTAGCTAAAGGGTATTCAGTCCCTGGCATCACAGAGCCTGACAGTGTCTCTATCCCCCAACAATTACAGCTGTTTCTTCTTACAATGTCTCAACCTGCTTTTTTAGAACATTGGCAAAAAGAGTTCTCAAAAATCAAAGCTCCCAAGAATAAAACAAAATAGTCATATTTACTGTCAGGAGTTATCTCTTAAGTGATAACTGATGAATGCGAGTAAGACAATGTATATTGTGGAACAAGAATACAATTTATGTCTCCTAGGCCATACCTTTCAACAAAAGCGGCCGATAGCTTTGAGCTACCTGGATCTAGACAGATCCGTGAAGAAAAATGAAAGAAGAATGAAGAGAGTCTTACCTACAGTTAATTCTCTAAGATTTTAGAGGGTCACACAAAGGTAAGAAAATAACTAAACTAAGAAAAAATACAACTAAAACAATATAACCAAGAACAAGGGATTAATTAGAACGGGTGAGGAAGATTCCAGGAATGATAAAAAGGAAAGAGTTTAAAGCTCCAATCACTGAGATTCAGTAAGGGAACAAGCTTCTTATGGTCTGGAAGGTAGATATTGGAGTGATAGTAATATAGCTAAAAATGATGGATAATTCTTTGAGGACTGACCTCTCACTTTCTGATTTCAGAGTATTTATATTCTAAATCAAATGATAACTCCGTTTAGTTACTTATTTCCTTTTTAGAAAGATCTCCGCTTTGTTTTCACAAGCATCTATCATTTTGGGAGATAGAGCTTGGTCCTTTGCTTGAGTAATTCATGTAATTCTTATATCCCAGCATTCCAGCTCGTTCATCTGTTTTTTCTACTCTTCTCATGTTTTATCTGTTTTCTTCTTATCCTGAGTAATAATATTTCTGTTTCTAACAAAAACAACAACAACAAAGTAACTAATATTTTGGTCACATTTTGGCAAGTTATTTGATAACTGGCTCAATTCTGAAATTTACAAACCATTCAATTTGGTTGGTTGTAGTTGTTTCAGGGTACTTCTATTTTTCAAAAGCTTTATTTTTTTTGATGTACATATTCTACATGTGCAAAAAAAAAAGGTTTTGCACACCTCAAATTTATAAAATTTTTTGAAAATAGGGAAAAAAATGTTACACACCAAAAATATATGAAAAATTTGAAAAAACAATTAGGTTAGGCACCAAATGGGTATGAATCAGTCCAAAAAATGTATGAATTTTATGATTTTTTCAAATTTTTTGTTACCCACATACGTAGGGGCTTTCCTGGGTCCTGGTTCAACATTTTTCACAAACATAATATATGTACTTGAACATGAGTGAAATGCAGAATACACGTATTTTTTTTTTTGAGTTTCCCAAAGCAGGTTCTGAAACCTGTTTTGGTAAATATAATCAGCAAATGATTTTTCAAAAAGTTGCGGCACAATTGTGTCCCTTCTGGGCTTCCGTACAAAGAAGTATGCCGTGCGTTAGGCCAGTGTGTTGTACTTTTCTTGACAGTTGTGGTTTTGCATATTTTGGTGAAACCTTGTTTGGCTTGACCCTCACGTTAATGAATGGTTTTGTACGGTAAACCTGGCCCAACATGTATGTGGCCAGTCGAAAACAAAAACAAAAACAAAATCCAAATTGAAATTGGCATGAAACAGCAAGAATGCTTTTTCATGCCACCTGAGATGATCCAGCCACATCACCTTGCTTCTTCAACTACCGGTTTGGTTGGTTGAAGGAGCAGGTTTTGTTGAAAGGCAATGAAGGGAGCTCTGAAGTGAAAAATGAAGATGACCATGGTCACGCATTGTTTTCAGGAGTTCATAAAAAGTATCAAACAAGAAGCAAAGTAGCTTACCCACCTGGCAGTGTTGAAGCTACTTCCCTTTTCCATAACTATAAATTTCTCTCAAATTTAAATCCGAATCATCCAAATAGATCCACGATCCAAATTAGTATTAGTTGGTAGCTGAAAAGATGCATCAAATAAAAAAAGGGTGCTCAATGTTAAGAACAACCCCAGACTGCTAGGGTGTTTTCAGAGTGAGACGGAAAAATGGGTTTTTAATTTAACTTTGTTTTTTTTTTAGAAACTGAGAAAACAAAACTTTTGAGATGATAATGAAAGAAAACAAAATAAATCTCTTAAGGGAAAACTGTAGAGAAAAACACAACCCGTATTTATAATAAAATTGATAAGAGAGAACAAGCAGAAAATACAACAGAAAATTTTTATTTTAATAAAAGGGAGGCAAAACAATCAACTTGTAGAGTAACGACGAGGGGAGAAATCCAAGAGAGAACTGATTTTGTAGATTTTTGATTCTTGAGGTAAGGAACAATCATGAGAAAAAAAGAAAAAGAAAATAGACCGAAGTCTATTAGATATGAAGGGAACCTAAAGAAAAAACTAAACCCTAAGTCTCAAAACACAATATTTTATTTTATTTTTTATATTTTGTTTGTTCTAGGGTTTTGGGCTCGGAGTTGACACTCGAGTTGAAAGAATCAGCTAATAAATTGCATGTAGCTGATCAAGTTGGATTTCAAGTTAACATTAGCTGGAATCATTTAAAAGATCTCTTAAGGGAATCTTTTGTCGGGACGAGTAGAATGGTTGATGAAAATCTTGAAATTAGCATAGTTGAATTTGAGGAGGAAAAGTCGCTCCTCCGAGTCCAACCTGGCTTGTTGCAAGAGCAACTTTGCCTGCTCCAAGCAATCAGTTGGTCAAAGGAGCAATTTTGCCCGAAAAAGATAATACTGTCAAGTTCCAACTTACTTTGAATACATTGATTACCCTATGTCGTAAAGCAATCAAGAATTCAAGATGTAGAAAGTTTTTTAATATATGACCAAAAGACTTATTTTATCCGGTTTTTTTTCATCTGATGGGATTCATTCGGAAATTTCCTCAATGTTTTCAAACAAAGGTCAAGAGAGATTGGGACACAACACCGCGAGCGAAAAGGCGCTCGCTCCAGCCACAGATTGAATTTAGATCACACAAATATATGGTGGACCTGGCACAACTATTATGCGCAATGTCAAAACCCTTGAGCACGAAAAAAAAAACATAACATAGAGATAAAACCAGTAGGTTGGCGGAGGCAAAGTCGCTCCGCCAAAGATGTTGAAAAGTCTCAATCGACTCGCTCCAACCAAATATTTAGTAATTAGATGAAGCTGAAGTCGTCTCAGGTAGCATGAAACAGCATTGTTGCTGTTTCATGCCGATTTCGGTTTGGATTTTGTTTTTGTTTTCGACTGGCCACATACATGTCGGGTCAGTCCACCGTAGTTTTGCCAGCGGTATGTACACGGCCAAATTGTTAGAATGTTCTTGTCTGAAGCTTATTTGTAAACCCAAGGCCTATCAAGGATATGCTGTCTTTCATATTTCCGTTGAAACCTTGCCCGCTATCAAATTTTACAACAAAGCCCTTGAATTCGAGAATACCTGTCAGTTCACCTGGTCAGTCAAACTACGCATTCTTTACACCGGGTGTAAAATTGATTCATGTTATGTAATCAGATCATGAAATATTATTCATGATATTCAATCTGCAGGCAGAGGCAAGCCGCAATGTGAATCACCCTGTTTTGCAACTGGTCAGTCAAACTACGCATTCTTTACACCGGGTGTAAAATTGATTCATGTTATGTAATCAGATCATGAAATATTATTCATGATATTCAATCCGCAGGCAGAGGCAAGCCGCAATGTGAATGCGGATTTCATGCATGTCAAAATTTGAAACACCTTCAATATGTGGTTAATTACCACCAGGATGTGATTGTATCGTCCTTCTCCCGTCAAGACCCCAGCAGCAAACATCTCCCAATTTTGTGCTCTTCGAACTGAGCATTCCTATTCAGACAATCATCCATCATTTCCTTCATATCTACCTGCGGGAAGCGCAAGTATGAAAATCCAACCATGGATCCTCATGATAGCCGCCAGCTTGACTGTATTTCCTGGAAGTCCTTTGGAGGACGTTTTTCACAAACCATCTCGGCCGTGGCCTGAAGTCGAACAAGGTGACCTTCAACCTGGTTATGGTGCTGCTACCCAGTGGGCTACAAGTTCTCATGGGAATCTATTACCAATGCTGCCTGCTCAAAATCATGACACGCCATCGCAGCGCTCGAATAAATTGCATCATCTCATGGATCTACCAGGGAGGACATTTTTCACAAACCATCTCGGCCGTGGCCTGAAGTCGAACAAGGTGACCTTCAACCTGGTCATTGTTATACTACCCAGTGGGCTGCTGCTCAAGATCATGACAGGCCATCGCAACAAGTTCTCATGGGAATCTATCACCAATGCTGCCTGCTCAAAATCATGACACGCCATCGCAGCGCTCGAATAAATTGCATCATCTCATGGATCTACCAAAACACGAAGCCAATGTGGTAGACGCAACGATTTCTCCTACATCCCCTTTGAGCGAAAATATTCTGCGCGCAGATAGTGGGATGAAAAGAACGAAGTACACCGATACTGAGGGATCTCTAATAGCACCGCCAGGTTTGATGTATGGGCAGCCTCTTGAAACTCGCGCTTCAAGGATCGGGTTGACGGAAGAGCAGCATTTTGAACCCTTTGCTTTTCCAAAGCAAGATATGAGCCATACATTTTCAAATCATCCTCTACTACCTCCTTTCACACATTTCAGTCATAACGCCGACGTAAGACCACTGGTAGATAATAAATTTAACAATCATTTGCTTCACACGTATCATGATTCAATGCCCAATCTACAGGAATTCGGTCTAAATGCTGATCCCCATCAAGCTGAGCCAGCCAAACCTGGAGAAATCAAAGCTTCAAATGGAATGGATCCCCAGCAAGTACCGCTCTATGCCGGAAGAAAAAGAAAAATTAGAGAATTTCCGACTCACTTGAAGGACATGGATCCCGTTAACTGGAATTTTTATAACCAGATAGCAATGTTTTTACAACATGATTCAAATGTAATGCCTCCTCAGTCAACTCCCGATCCAAAGGGATTGATTTCAAATCATGGAGCAAAGCCGTATCGGCTCCAAAACCATGAGCAAGAAAACATCAACTCTTCCGAGCTATTGACCGATCCCCAGGAGCTATCCTACCCAACCAAACTATTGGTCTCTTCCAAATCATCTGGCAAGCCTTCCAGACGCAAGCCTAATACCGAAACCAAGCCTCCTATTGCACTTGATCGAATATTAAAGCTGCGACAATTTAAACCTTCTTCAATTGAAGGTAAAGTAATGATGGAAGCAATTAATTCTTTACACTTTCCCGATGGAAGGAACTTCATGGAATTTGTGTTCCAAAAAGCAGATACTGGAGAGCTGAAAGGCCAATTGTCATTTTCTAACGCGGCTTATGGCCTGGCTCATCAATTTCAACGTATATACCTCAGGGAATGTCAATCTCAAGAACTACTCCCATCCATGGCGAATAACGTCTCACAAGCTCGAGCACTAAATCAAGCTTGGGCCGCATTGTTACATCCAGATAAAATTACAACGGGATTTAGCAAGGAAAAAGAAAAGATGATCCATGATTTCAAAACACTTATAAGGAATTATGTTGAAAAAGATGCTGAATATTCAAATTTAAAAGGAAGGATAGAAAAAGACTTGGACGGAGATCGCGAAACTATGAATGAACGTTTAAGTTATTTAGAAAGATTCGAGATGGTATTACCTGGTGCTTTGTTTTACGTGGATGTTCTAACTTTACTCTCTGAAGATTTGGGAAACGAATCCATACTCGAAACTACGCGGATTAATGCGAGCCAAGTCATGTTAGAATTAATGAAAAACAAAATCACACAACGTTCACTTTTCCATCAAAACTTTGTGCTTACAAGCCCCCCCTCGACACCTGAAGACCTAGCAGCAAAGAGCATCTTTGATACATTTGAAAAGCATTATCAAACTTATATTCTTACATATCGGCAACAATCCAAGTTAAGTTGGGATCTCGTTTACTACTGGATGTTAAAATCAGACAAAGTCCAAATGGATTCTATGAATCAACCAAAAAGACTGGGTACCGAATTCAAGAGTTTTGTCAACAATGTATTTAACTCTTTTTGGGCGACATCCGATCAATGATGAAATGATGACATGGATATATTTATAATCAATATTCAACCCTGCCACAATAGCGGGGTTCACAATAGAATTTCCGCATGCTGGTGGTTGATAAAATTCGTGTTTGCTGGTGACATTTCTGGTCTTAAATTTAGCCTAAAATTTTAGACCAGAAATGTCACCAGCATCCATAAACGGTTACTGGTCAACCTTTTCTGGTGATAAGTGATAAAACAATATTTTCATTTTGATTTGTTTCTATTTTATTTTCATGTTGATTTTTTTCTATTTAATTTTCATTTATTCCAATTAATTTTAATGTTGATTTTAATTTAATACTATTTAATGGTTTTGTCAAAAAGTCTGATAAATTGTTTTTTGATGAAACTGCTTTGATTATTATTTCTTTATCTTGAATTAAATCTCTAACAAAATGTAATCTAATGTCCATATGCTTTGTTCTAAAACTATTTTGAATAGTGTCACTTAATGCTAAATCAATTGCACCTTTATTATCTTCGAAAATAATTGATGGTGAATCTATTTTAAATAATTTGGTTTCTTTAATAAAATTTCTTAACAAAATAATTTCACGTGTTAAATCTGAAATGCCTTTATCTTCTGCTTCTGTTGATGATAATGAAACTGTTTTTTGTTTTGATGATTTCCAACTAATAATCTTACCACTAATTAAAATTAAAGAACCAGTTTGAGATCTTCTTGACATTAAACAATTACCCCAATCTGCATCAACATAACTATTAATTAAATAATCTTCTTGTTTTTTAATTATTAAATTTAATTTTGAAGTTCCTTTTAAATATTGAAAAATTCTAATTGCTGCGTAGTAATGCGTTAATACAGGTTTATCTAAAAATTGAGATAATGAGCTGACAGCAAAAGTAATGTCTGGACGTGTTAAGACACTTAAATAACTTAGTGAACCAATTATTGATCTATAATTTTTTCCTGTTTTAATAAACTCTTCAATTTCTTTTTCATTTGCTCCTTCCATTCTTGTTGTGGTTAACATTGGAGTTTTTGCATTAAAAGAATCTTCTAATTCAAATTCAATTAATTTTCTACTTATATAGTGAGATTGATTTAAAGTTATTTCATTTTCATCATGTTTAATATTCATTCCAAGAATAAATTGTACTTTTCCTAAATATTTTATTTCAAATTCTTTTTCCATTTCTGCTTTAAAAATTAATGGATTTTTACTAATAATTATCAAATCATCCACGTGTGCATAAATCCATGTTGATTCTTGATTTTCATTATTTATCCAAAAGACACATGGATCAGCAATTGAAATATCAAAATTAAGTGAAATTAAAAAGTCTCTTAATCTTTTGTACCACACTAATGACGCTTGTTTTAATCCATGAATTGCCTTTTTGAGTTCAAATACAGTATTCGGTGAGCAAGGATAACCATGTGGAGGAATTAATGTAACTTTTTC
>JNCO01009537.1:0-10686 GCA_000785685.1 Uromyces viciae-fabae
CAGGTTAGCTAACCTGTTCTAAACTCGCGGGTCAGCTAGCCTGATTTTTATCAGAACCAATGCTAGTGCTCTTAGTGATGTACCTTTTCAGAGCACCAAGACAGTGTTGACTTGCTTCACAGGCGCCCGCTGGGGCACACTTTTACTAGTGGCGCCATCAACCCTAGTACAGGACCCGCTTGAGTTTATATACCACTACCACGATAAGCCCCAGTTTGGACCCTTGAGCTGTATTCATTCAATGGTGGAAACCCTCTGAACTGGGGCTCCACTTTTTGTCGAGACAAGGATACCGTTTTACCACAGCCATGTGGATGAGCAGCTCAAGTTCTGAATTTGTTATCTTTTCTAGTTATTCACCTTTTCAAACACACCCATAGAAGAAGTAAGCGTTTAAATAATAATTTTATCAGCATAGAATTTACATACACAATCATTAATAAAGTGTGTAAATAATTTCTTCAAAAACAACAAGTTTGACCGCTACCAAATCAACCCAGATATAGCACTCTTTTTTCTTGTCTAATGGCTGAGTCCATCACATTATCAGCTCAGACTGATCTTCCTGATCTGCCCCGAACTCTTATCCTTGATGCTGATGATTCATACACACGAAACATTCTTGACCTCATCTTTCAAATCTATCCGCCGGGCTCTGTCCAACGCAGTCAACTGGATTCCAGAGTACTTCTAATCCGTGCAAATAAGCTCGACTGGTGTGTTTTTTCTTTTTGAGAGATGCTGATCGAATAGTGCGCTCTACGCCCCTTTCCATGTGAAGGTAGCGTGTTCTAAGATTACCGATAGCCATTTTAATTCTCTGATGTTTTTTTGGAAAACCAAGGGTTACACTTTCAACTCAGATCATCCCTCACTTTGCTGCAATAATTCTTGGACCAGGCCCAGGGCGGCCTGCAGCTGCACAACCTGATTCTAATCTTGAACACCCTTCACGCACATTCACTCGGATTTTCTCACCAAACACTCTGCCCGGTCTTTGTGGTCACCACATCCCAACCTTTGGTCTTTGTCTGGGACATCAAGCACTGGGTTTTGCGTATGGTGCAACCGTGCAACCGGCACCACAAGTACTGCATGGTCAACTCTGCAAACTAGAGCTTGAGCTTGACCATCTTGGTAAAGGAAAAGGTGTTCTGAATCTGCTTGATCAAGACACTCCTGTGGTTCGCTACAACAGCCTCATTGTGGAACCTGATTCCATCTCGCACGATGTTCAAATTACTGCTTGGGCTCAAGATGGGCCCTCAAGGACCGTAATGGGGTTATCTCACAAAACTTTACCGTTTCACAGCGTGCAATTCCATCCAGAGGTAACTTCACAAACATAAAATTATCCTTCCATTTTGCATCATCAGGAAGTAATTTGGTGTGATTTAATACTTTTCTTCAGTCAATTTGCTCCACAAATGGAACCCAAATTCTCCGATCCTTCTTTCAGATCGTATCGGATTCGTCTTATGTCAACTCTGAATCTGGCCTTGGCAGGCTTGCGGCATACAGCCCCTTGCCGGATCACATCCTCAAACACAGTGACATACCGATTCATTCTCATTCAGTCCTTCCCCCGCACATTAATGTCGGTAGCAGCCAACGTTCATTCCAACTTCGCACATTAGTCGTTAAAAATAGTCGCCTCAGTCCAGAAGATGTTTTTAAAAGCTCATGGAATGGAACTAGCCGCTTAGGACACATCTGGTTAGACTCGGCCGATAGTCAGGCTGGTATTCAGTCCACTCAAAATAGATACTCGCACTTGGGAGCAGCGGATTTGTTGCTCTCTTACTTTGTCCCTCGAAAACTTTTATCCATAACAACAACTTTAGGCCAACAACCTTACAATCAACACCTAGGAGGAACTTTCTGGGAATGGCTAAGAGAGGTTCAAGATACAGTGCAAGTTTCAACTGAGATCTTACCCATTTCTGAGCCAACATGGAACTCATTAAATCCTTCTAGTCATCATCTTGGCACTATCACTCCAGTCAGAGAGCAAAGACGCGCTCCAGTTGGATTTATGGGTTACGTCAACTACGAGTTGCTCTCAGAATCTTTGAGAAATTATAAACTTCCGTGCAGGTCCACCGGTCACATACCAGATGCAGAACTTGGCTTTTGCAATACTGCATTAACTTTTGAACATTCAACTTTGAGCTGGACTGCATCTGCCCTTGTTTTGGTCAACTCGTCAAGTTCTCCGAAAATTCTGCAAGGCTTTGGCGGTTTGCTTGGGTTGTCAGAAACTCAATATCAAGATTGGACTAAGAAAGTTGAGCTTATATTCAAAGCTTCACTGAATTCAGAAGACAAATCGCCGGCTCACCGTATCTCCTCTGATCAAATTGGCCAGAACTATCCAACTCAAAAAGCAATCATATCAGGCACCTGCCTTGAACCAACTATGGGCGAACTTGATTATCTACGAGCGATCTCAAAAGCTCAAGCACAAATCACTGCCGGTGAATCTTATGAGCTCTGTCTAACAACTCAATTTCAAGGAAACCTAAATAGCTCTCACAATCACCTTGAACGTTATCTTGGCTTACGAAAGGCCAACCCGGCTCCATATGGTGCCTTCATGCATTTTGCCCCACATGATACTCATATCCTTTCGACTTCGCCTGAACGATTCATGAGTATAGATTGTAACTCGCAAGTAGAAATGAAGCCCATCAAGGGCACTGCTCGAAGAAATCTAACAAATCCCACCATTGATAAACAACTCGGTACACGCTTACAAAATGATCCAAAAGAAAGGGCAGAAAACTTGATGATTACTGACTTAATTCGACACGATTTACAAGGATTTTGTGAACCTGGATCGGTGAAAGTAACCAAACTTTTTGGATTGGAGACCGTGGCTACAGTTCATAGTTTAGTATCCACCGTAGTGGGCTCAATGCGATCTGGCTTGAATGCCGTTGATGCTCTCTGTTCAGCTTTCCCACCTGGTTCAATGACAGGTGCTCCAAAAATTAGCAGTGTTGAAATTCTCGATGAACTAGAATGTCATCAACCTCGTGGCACGTATTCTGGCATCCTTGGTTTGATAGCCGTAGATGGCAGGAGTGATATGAGTGTAGTTATTAGAACTGCTATTATCAGGGGTTCAAGTAAGTCATAATCCTCCCAGGTGTAATCGAAAACACGGTATATTGAAATATGAGCTGGTTTATTTTATTTTTTCAACATAAAGCTATCTCCGTTGGCGGCGGGGGTGCAATTACAAATTTATCAAAGAAAGAAGATGAGTGGAATGAAGTGAAATTAAAAATTGAAGCTGTTCAAAGAAATTTAAACCTTTCTTAATCGCTTTATCTGACCGTCAAAAATGTAACAATACGCATGTCATCACACCTAATTATATGTATAAACTTAGCACACCTCATCTGTACATATTTCTTTCTTGTATGTGCTGCTTGTTTACCTTGTCTATTTTCGCTTCTTCTCAGTTAAAGGCAGAATCTTCCAACATCTTCATCTTCTTTTTAAACAAAAGGAGACAAAAAAAAAAAAAAAAATCACATGAATTGTTTAGCAAAAGTTGGGACTAATGAAAAATTTCGAATTGTTGTAAAAAGATGAAAATGCATGAACTTTTTGAATTAATCAACTTGTGTTTGGGCCACGCTAAATCCACGACAAGGTGTTGTGGATTTATCTCACTGACATTGCCATCATGTACAACTTGTCAAACAAAATGTTCGCCAGAGATTAGAGAAAAGCAAGAGAGAAATTGACTCTGCCACTGTATTCAGTGAGTAAAACTAACAAGAAAGGAAGATTTGTGCTTATTTGCAGATAAAAAGAATTCACTAATGATGAAGATACCTGCACTTAAGATTTCAAAATTTCATGCTGAAAAGATTATCATAATACTATAGTCAATAAATAAAAGATTGTGATTGAAATAAAAAGAATCATTGAGTTAAGAACAAAAGTTATGAGGAGGTCAATGATGAAATAAGAAAATACAATTACTGATTAAGTTTGAAATGATTTTATTTTATGATCACAGAAAAGAAAATACAGGAAGCAATTTTTAGGATTCAAGTGGTTGAAATAAAAATATAAAATTTTGAATAATTGTTCCTTACAAAATTTAGTTTCAAACAATCAATTTTGGTCAATTGTAAAATCCTTATATATCAATTTTTATAAATCCAACAATTGTTAAAAAAGAGAAATGTATATAAAAATAACTATAAGAATTATTCAAATGAAATAAATGTTACTTTCAGTTGTCTATAATTTTAACACAACTCACACTTCTGGTGTGTTTTCTTCTTACAATATAACGTATATTTCTCTTTTTTCTTGTTATTCTATATCATTTCTTCATTTCTTTTATCCTCTATAATTTCTTTCTGATATATGTGAAATCTTATCCTTACGGTGTCTCTTCTCACACAAGCTCCAATGAAAGGCTCTCTTTTGATTTCTGGATACACTGAATCTGGAATCAAGCAAGGGTAGGCTAATCCGGGCTCGCACGGGATTACTGCTTAACGGTAAAACCCTACAGCCATATGTTACTTAAAAATAGGTATTGCCAAGAAGCACATGGCCCGAAAACCCTGTATTTTTTTTTGTTTCTGTTCGTCTTTTTCAACTAGATAATGAAAGCTGGTATTACATCATCAAACATTTGGAACATTTAGGACGTGTGAAGTAAAGGCGTTCCATTGTATTTATGCATCTGCTTCTGTGAATGCGTGTGTAAATTATTTTCTTTGTCTGATCATCTTTTGTGAAGCAGATTTAATCACAAGTGGGGGAGGGGGGTCAATTTGAGCTTGCACGCGCCGTGGAGGATACAATTTCTCAAGCATTTTGCGCAAGATACATTTACCCTAAATTTGATTTCAACGACTGTTTTTTGGATATGAGTGGGATTTCTTCATTTCACAATTTAATTATAATGCAATATCTACATATCATGCTTGGTTTCGCAGGTTTTGTGTCAGCCCTTTTAGTTTTATAGGGAAACGATAAGAAATTGGCCCGCTTGTAAAACTTTGCCAGTTCGGCGTTCCGTGGCGCATTGGCGTCTTTATTTCGGGTTTTCACAGGGTTTTCACACTTTCGAGCGGCCGAGCAATCCCGAAATCTTGCATTGATCCGAGCACCACGTTTTTCTTTTGTATGTATCGTCCATTTTGTACCATCTTGTGAACATCATGCGTTGGGTTCCTGCATGATTCTTCATCTGTAGCCATATACCTCTTGTTATGTTTAGGTCGCATCCGCCGGTTGATCTCGGGGCTGGCCGACATTATCCATTACATCGGACCCGCGCTATTGCTGGGCTTCACTTATCGATCAGCCCTTCTTTTAGTGTAATGCGATGTAGTCTGTTGGAGCTGGTAGGATGCAATGAATCGCGCGCGGCCGATGCCCAAGTGTACTCAAGCATAAGTCACTTGTTGTGGTCTTGAGCTATTTATAATATGTTGTCAGTCCGAGATAATTGGAAGCTTTTGTTCTTGTGCAGGTGATATGAGGGGATGCAGACCTTTCAGGATCAATTGAATTCCAAGTTTAAAAAGCTTAAAAAACTTATTTGGAGAACTGATGCACAACTTGTGAACGGTTTGCATTGACCAAAGTATTTCGGAATGCAATAAATTAAATCTTGCCTGATCATTGCTGCCTTGTTATTTCCTTCGCTGATTTGATTTCCATGGATTTGTTTGCCAACTCTTTGTTGATAAGAACATGGTGTTTGTACCTTTTTTCGATAACATCAAGAGAATGCCCCATCACTTGGTCTAGGCTGTGGATATTCAGACTCAACAGCTGAGCTCTCTTTGTTCATTTGACTTACCCCAATTAACCTTAAAACTCACCTTTTCAAGCAGCCGATCCTCCACCACGCAGATGAAATCCTCTACCCTTAGTCATACTTATTTCAACTTCAACCTTATTTGAAACCCCCTATTAATTTCTCACCACCTTTCAATCACTGCTCAATCTGATAAAGCCACATGAAATTCTTTTTTCTTTTTTTTTTGTATTATTCAAGAAAACAAAAAGTTGGACAAACAACTCAAGTCAACGAAGCTGAAAATTCATAACCAAAGTCATTTTAAATTTAAGCCTATTGATACTACCTTTTTTTTTTTTTTTTTTTTTCTGTACTGATGTGAGTGCATTCTCATTCCATAAATCAAACTTGATCTAAATTAAAGGTCAATAGGATTCAGATTTCAAGCCTGATCTGTAATAGAACAAATTGTTGTTCTGAATCTTTTCATCTCATCGAATCTGATTTAACAAATTTTCAACTATTTCCTCTTTACTAGTGGGACCTTTTAAGAGAATGTCTAGCTTTACCACTCAATCCGAATGGCAAGACGGACCCGATCGTGCTTCATTTTTTACCAAACGATGGATCCCCGATCCCAATCAACCATCAACTGCAAAGTTGATATTCCTTCATGGGTACATACTTGTTAAATTAGATCTATATATATATATATATATATATTATTATTATTTTTTTTGGTTTGAAACTACCGTTTCACTATAAAAAACACTCTCGAAAGTCAAACAAGAAAAAAAAAAAAAAAGAAATTCATAAATACTCAACTTTGACCTTGAGGGGCCTGCAGCTGGTAGTTGAACTGAGTGATGATAGAATAGGACCATTGATATTATTCATTTATGCACTTTTGTCATTCAGATTCATGGAGCACATTACCCGCTATGATCATGTCTTCAGTAGATATGCTGAAGCGGGAATCGAAGTCTTTGCGTTCGACCAAAGGGTTAGTAAGCTCAGAAAGCTGTCTTATTTACGATGTTAATGCA
Organism: Uromyces viciae-fabae; assembly: GCA_000785685.1. Classification (NCBI taxonomy): domain Eukaryota; kingdom Fungi; phylum Basidiomycota; class Pucciniomycetes; order Pucciniales; family Pucciniaceae; genus Uromyces; species Uromyces viciae-fabae. The sequence goes on from JNCO01009537.1 coordinate 6,832, forward strand.
CGCAAACTTTCAAATTTACTAGATCAATATTACCTGGTTTCTGACTTTTGTAAAAAAAAACGTAATTCATTATCTCTTCTAAGGGCTTTGGCCAAACGGCTTCTCGAACAAAGAGTCAAGGTCAAACATCCTGGGCTGCTGCCTTGAGGGATGCTGATTTTTTTGTGAACCAAGAAGCATCACCCGACCAGTCCAAAGGCCGCAAAGTCTTCTTGATGGGACACAGTATGGTGAGTCAAACGTAAACAAGCAAACCTGGATCTGATATCGTAAATAAATTATATCTGTAATTAAGGGCGAGTGTCATTTAGATGAGATGAATTCTTTTTCCTATAAGAATCAAGATGTACATATGCAAAAGGGTACATACATTAATGCTTGATATCTATGACAGCGGTTATAAATCGCATCAGATTTCGAGCCTTTCCCCAATCCCCCCATCTCTAAAATCCGCTATCTTTTATTTTACAAGAATTAAACGAAACATGTATGCTATAAATGCTTATTTGAATTCTGTTTATGTCACTTTATTAGGGCGGAGGATTAGCCTTTGCTTATGCGACTCGTGCTAGCCCGCCTAAAGGTTTGGCGTTGATCACTGGTGGTCTGGTGCTCTCTAGCCCACTCATATTACAAACACCTGGGGTAGCTACCTCCGGTGCATTGATTAGACTTGGTAGCTTCGTCGGCGCCTTATTACCCAAACTGACGCTAAAGGTATTCTGAAGTTCTACATACTGTAAAAGAAAGGCAATCTACTTTCGATGGTCTATTGTGATTGACTATCCTCTTTCGCCATAATTGATTTTACAGGTTGGAGTGGCTCCACAGGTATCCATGTTTTGATATTACGTGCCATGATGATATTTGTCAAGCCAATCAACTGGCGCTCGACCCTGTGCAGGTGAAATTGATGATGATTAACCCTTCGTCCCCGCTTGCCTTTTTCTGGCTCTTCCTTTTCAGGACATTTGCAGGGATCCTGCGATTCAAGAACAATATGCTCATGACCCTCTTTGTGCTCCTGTGGGGACCGTAAGTTTTTATATATATCATACTTTTCCCTCAGGTGAATTTCAATAACTTCGAAGCACTGATGGTAACTTCGAATTCTTTTTTTCTCTTTCTTTCTTTTCTTCTTTTAATTCTTTTAATGAATAATATTTCCTCCATCCACTCTTTGGAACTTGAGGGTGTTTTAAGTTTAAAGGAGTAGCTGATATGATCCTAGGTGGAAAACAACTTGTGGCTCATGATTTTAAATATTTTCCAAGCACGTTATCCCTACTAGCGGTACATGGTACAGCAGATCGGGTAGGTATAAATCTATGTTTCGAACTCAATCTAGAGCCACACACCGTCTGTTAGTTTTTTGTAATTGTGCCCCGCCGCTCACTTGGCTCTTGGTTTTTTTGCTTATTATAGGTCACTTGGCATGATGCGACAAAACGATTGCTTGACGAAACAAATGCGACCGACAAAACTTTCAAGGTAAAGAGGATTTTCTTGGGGGCGAAAACTAGCTTATTGAAAGACAGATATTGACGTAGAGAATAAAAAATAATCGACCGCTTTCAGGATTTCGAAGGTTACTATCATGAAATGCACAACGAACCAGGTGATGATAAAATTATAGAAATGGATTTTATAATAAAATGGATAAATTCTTATACCTAACATTGATACACATAATTTTATCATTATTACCCTAAGCAATATATATACTTATTTCACTTACCTCAGCTGGGTGCCTCACTAATCAAGTAGATAATTAATACCATAATCTTGTGGGCTGCTATTACTATTTTTATCAAGTCAATGTGTCCAAATTTTATTTATTTTATAATTTTATTTCATTTTGGTTTTTTCAAAGCACACCATTGATGACTGTTACAATAGTTGATACTTACCTATAAACATTTTAGCCCTAAAAGCTCCCTTGCTGGCTGGGGGAAAACCTCCGCCAGGGCTTGTTCCCTACCGGATTTTTTTTTTTTTTGACTGAGTTCAACAAGGTATGATGTGAAGAATTTTTGAGCGGTAAGAGCTGAATGCTCTGCTGACTGGGCTGATGATGTAAGTCGAGGATGAAGGGTTTTTACTTTTATAGTTAAAGCATAACTGATTGGACTTATTCCCAGAAGGGACTTGGGAGAAAGATTAAGATGAACCAATGATTTTTATTTCATTATTTGTAAATCTAAACTTATAGTATTTACAACAATGAATATGCAATTTGATTCTAGAATAATAATGGTTTTACTTCAACACAAGAAGAACTATTTATTTTACTTCAACACAAGAAGAACTATATTTATTTTTACTTCAACACAAGAAGACTATTTATTTTTACTTCAACACGAGAAGACAACTTTTACTTCAACACAAGAAGACTATTTATTTTTACTTCAACACGAGAAGACAACTTTTACTTCAACACAAGAAGACTATTTATTTTTACTTCAACACGAGAAGACAACTTTTACTTCAACACAAGAAGACTATTTATTTTTACTTCAACACGAGAAGACAACTTTTACTTCAACACAAGAAGACTATTTATTTTTACTTCAACACGAGAAGACAACTTTTACTTCAACACAAGAAGACTATTTATTTTTACTTCAACACGAGAAGACAACTTTTACTTCAACACAAGAAGACTATTTATTTTTACTTCAACACGAGAAGACAACTTTTACTTCAACACAAGAAGACTATTTATTTTTACTTCAACACGAGAAGACAACTTTTACTTCAACACAAGAAGACTATTTATTTTTACTTCAACACGAGAAGACAACTTTTACTTCAACACAAGAAGACTATTTATTTTTACTTCAACACGAGAAGACAACTTTTACTTCAACACAAGAAGACTATTTATTTTTACTTCAACACGAGAAGACTATTTTTACTTTAACACAAGAAGAACTAGATATTTTAATATTTTAAATTCAATATGCTACTTAGTAGATTACTTGACTAACTATTTTTGATTGGATTAAAATTGTAACTTGAGGTGAGAGCTTAATCACGTGAGAGTCAAAAATTTAGGACTGAAAATTCAACATGATGGAGGCGCCACACACACCGGATTTCTTGCATATTATACCTCATTGCAGGCCACATTTTCCCATCCTTTCAATTTATCCTTAACATTCTAAATCTTTTTTTTCCAAAAGAAACTCTAAAAGTGTTGCTATTTTGCAAATCAAAATACCCCATGAGCTGTGCTCAAATGATACAAATTAATAGTTGTTTTGAATCAAAGCAAAACCAATTCAAATCTAACAACCAGCTTTTATTTTTTATGAGTGCATACTATCACACCACTTAATCATCTTTCTTATCCTCCAGGTAATGAGTTGTTGGAAGTATTTGCTGGGGGGTAGGCTTTAATCAATTTTAGGGCAGGCATTTTTGCAGTACTTCTGTTGGTTGTAATTCTTAGATTTTTGAACTAATACATAGGAATTATTTTTAAAAAATGATTTTTAATTTTATTGTTTTTGATTGCCAAGTTTTTATGTATTTCAATCCTTTCTTCCTCTCAAATGAAAGAAATTCAAATTTAAGCAAGTTGCTTCATATTACTACAAAATTTTCTGAATTAAAATTGTGAAGTATGTCTGAAGTCAGTTGATATCTTTAACTCTGGGTGGTTCTGTCTGTAAGGAAAATCAGTAACAAAATTCTCACTGCCAGCATAATTGTATCAGATCCCACCATTTGGAATTACATCAGTTGGAAAAATCAGATATTACATCAGAAAAAACCGTAAGAAACTCAGAAGTGTAGAACCAAGGCACGACTTACAGATCATGCCGCGGGTAAACAGGGTTGTCACGATTG
>KN363264.1:384-10681 GCA_000785685.1 Uromyces viciae-fabae
ATCTGTAGGGAGTGAAGTGAGAAGTGCGCAAGAATAAATATCATCAGGAGAGATGGGCTTTTCCGGCGAGATAAGAGAGGTGAGTTTCTCAGAGTAGCCATTCATCTTGTCGATATGTGCATCTAAATCGTCGTCCTTCATGCGCGCAAGGATGAGTTTACAAATCCAGTACATGATACCTCCTGTGGTAGAATCCTGATGGGCTTTTCGCAGAGATTCCCACATCCCATGAGCATCTGATTTGAACTCACGGATGTATCGATAGTTAAGAGGATGGACGGTCCTAGAAATGACGGAACAGACTGAGATATTGTCCTGGTTCCAAGTGGCCGGACGGTCTTTCACCTGCATGGATTTAAGAACATGGCTAACTTTGGTTGCCTCAAAATGAAGTTCGATGACGAAGCTCCAGTCAATGTAATTGGAATCGGAGCCTGGTGGTTTCAGTTGCTCGATTCCCGTGACTTTGAGAGCAGGGTGAGAGTTGTCGACCGTAACAGTGTCAGTCATAGTAAAAAAAAATCAGATTACAGATGAACACTGGAGCAAATGTAGTGGTCAAGTGAGGAAAAAGACCACCGTTACATTTGCCCCAGACTAAATACAATCTGATAGGTGTCACAGATATGTGACATGACAAATGAAAAAGGAAAACAGAAACACAACAAAATAGAAAAGAAATGTGAAATGTGAGTGAAAGAGAAGAGACAGAAATGAAGCACACATAAGTAACCTAACATGTAATGAGGCCCATGTTTCTATTTTTTCATTAGCTTAAGCTCATCTATGAAGCACTTTTATATAATTGGTGTCATCTTATAGTGATACATAGACTATAATATTTAGATTATTTCATCTAAATCTCCGATCTTATATTTTTTCCTTGCTCATCACACTTGTGTGTGTTCTCTCAGGTTATATTATAAATCTCACAGGAATACTATAGATGGGAAGAGGGGTATAGCTTGGTTGGAAACCATAGCAATCAGGGTTGGATTGTTGATGTTGATCCGATTGGGGACCATAAAAGGTCAAAATTTTATTGTCTGGACAGACAATACAACAACTGAATACACATTGACGAAGAGGAAATCATCGGATATCACTGTCAATTCAGAATGGAAAGAAATACAGAAATTATTAATTACTTATCAACTTGATTTGTCGGCTAAAAGGGTCAATTCACAAGATAATTGACCGGACAAACTTTCAAGGGGCTGTAGAGATGGTTTAGTTGGTGCTAATATGCTGAAGCTGGAATTACCCGATGATTTGTTACCTTTCTTGAGGCAAGAATAATTGTCGAAGATATACTATCGTACACTAAAGCTGTTGATAGAACAACTTGTAGAGCTTTTTAATCTATCATAAAAATTCCACCTTCCTCTATTTTCAATTTTTATTTTAGAAAAGACACACTCATTTCTTTTGTTCAACGGTAGAAAATTGATTAGACCATCACCAGTGGTAACCCACATGATGAATACTTGGGAACCAGGCACACAAGAATTCTATAACTCAGCAGTCAAGAAATTTTTATATTTTCAATTAAGTAGGAAGGTAGATAATTTTGACCTCCCGGTAACCGAACATGATATTTTAGACTTTTGCGTATGGGCTGGAAGGACAGAGGCCGACCCAGAAGGACAGCATCAAGTCATGTCCAAAACTTTGAAACATTACTTAAGTGGTTTGCGAACATGGCACACTATCCATCTGAAAGTTTTCCCTCAAGTAGAAGTCTCAACCGCTTTGTTAATTAGAGCATCAGCAGTCGTCGACTCTTTGTTGATTGCAAAGAAGAAAAAGCTTCCAGTGACTATCATACACCTACGGCGGATGTTCGAAATTCTAAGCTTGGGAGTCCTCAAGATTTAGCAATTAGAGATCTATTTCTCGTGGCTTTTTGGGGTTTGGCCCGCTTGGGCGAGTTAACAACAAACGAGAATAGCCCGGAGTTGGCGATTCAGGTGTCCGATGTACGAGAGATAGCGAAAGAAATATGGTTAACTCTCAGATGGTCAAATACCGCTGAGCCTGGTGAATATCAAGTAATCCGACTTCAGAAAGCATCTCATTTTCTATGCCCAGTGGACGCGGTGAGGAGGCGAGTGGCAGATGCCAAATGTTCCCATACACCACTTTTTGGTTATTGGAACGATAAAGAAAGGGTAGTTTTGACAAAACGGCTTGTAATTTTGAGACTTAATCAATTGTCTGCTTCTGAGAAATTAGATGTACTATCCGGTCACTCCTTCCGAGTAGGAGGAGCATCTTGGCTTAAAGCAAAAGGATTATCCCCGATGGAGATTTGCCGGCATGGAAGTCCAATGTATACCAAACATATATCAAGCATTTTTGCTCAGAGGAGGTCTCAAAAATGACGGCATTGTTGGTGTGATGGGGGTGTGCCCAATAAGCACAGTTTTGGGTCGAAAGCTTAGGCTTAGGCTATGTAAATGACACACTAAGTGAAGGGGTTAGCTTTCGAACTAACTCTTTCTATCCGCTATGGTAGGAAGGCTAATGATGTTTACGGCCTTTATCTTCTCATGATCATAGTTGGTTTTTTTTCCCACACCCGACAACTCTTGGAGTACCAATTATTTGTACATTTAGAGCACTCAAGAGTAGACATCTATGTTTTGCACTTTATGAACCTTTTTGTTTTAGAAGATGTCAGTAGAAAAAAGTCACCATCTGAGATGAACAGTTGTATGAATTCTATGGAATAAAGATTCCAGAGAAATTTTATGATCACTAGCCCTCTTGAGAAATCAACCACAGATTAGACAATGTGTATTGTAACTGTTAGTACACCTTTGTGGTGAGCCTTTCCTAGGAAATGCTCGCTTGATTTCTAGCTACATCTTCTTTCTAATCATTTATTTTGCAACAACATTTATACTTTCTTAAATTTTGAGTTCTTAATTTCAAGAGAAGTTAAAAGGAAATTTGTGAAGAGGTCCAATAATGTGATCAATGGTATAAGAGCAATAATTTCTTTAATGATTCCACTGCAGTTTTGAAAAGGACCAATTTTTGCAAGTCAAGGACCTTGTAAATTTGTTTGGTCACAGAGGCTTTGAGTGAACTAGAGAAGTGGGACAGTGTAGGTTTGTATATATATCTCCAGACCCAGCCTGATGGATATTTTCAGGTTTCTTTTTGTATTGATTATTAATTTTCTTTATAAACTTGTTATTTTTTTTTATTTTTTTTTTGATTTGGCTCTTGTGATCTCAATAGTAAATCACGAATTTCTTTTGATTCCTATTCTATCAAGGAGTTGTATCATTATCTTAGCTGTTCTTCTTTCTTTAGTGTCACGGTAAGTCCTTCGCTTCAAATTTTAACATTTTGTCTTTTTTCCTTCTTCCTTCTTCTTTAGCAAAAATAATTTCACACTCAACACAATCCGTATGGCCGATAGCTTTCAAGAGTATGTCCTTCTTCATTAACTCATCTCATTCTTCAATCCACCTGCTTATTCTCTTCCCTCACAGAACTCATCAACGCTATCAATCTGCTCTCGATAACGCATTCCAACATCTCAAACATCTAATCGACTCCCATCATTCTAAGAGTTGGCAGCTGGTTCCACCCAATTCCATCCAACCCGCTCAATCTCGCCCTCAATTTAATCATGCTCCCCAAAATAATCAGTATCACTTCCTCAATGGTTTAGCACCAATCGAGTTCTCCAATGTTCAAGTCCATCGTCGCAAGCTTGATGGATCCTCTGTCATCCGTGCCATTTCCGATATATCAATCGATCAATCCAGGTTCGACATTGATGATCTGAAAGCTGTTCTACAGACGGCTGAAGTCAGAGGCATTTGGGATCATTTAGTTGATAAAGCAACCGTGATTGAACTCCTGGATCCTCAGACTAGAATCGTCAAGACTGATTTCAGACTCGGTTGGCCTGCGAAGTTGAGTCACACATAATCTCTAATTAAATCAAAAAATCATGAAATGCCTAATTTCTTGCCCTCCATTCAACTCCTTTTGATCGGCTTTCACGATTGTCTTCCTTATTGTAGTCCACGAGATTCGGTCACCATCTCAAAAACTTTCACTGATTCAAGCTCAGTCATCGACATCTCTACCTCTCTCCCGCGTTCATCGGATGAACCAGCTTACCTACGACCCTCTCCACCATTTGTTCGCTCTCATGTTCATCTACTTGCTTGGTGCATTCAACTCATTCCTGAACCCAAAACCTCACATCCTTCTCACTCTCCTCAACTAGATCACAACGACCAATCTGCTGAACTTTCAAATTTTGGAGATTCATCCGAAGAAACTTCCTTTGCAAAGCCCCATTCAAGTAAGGCTCGGATTACAGTGTTTTGGAAGGTCAATTGGAAAGGCGCCCTGTTCTCTACTCATCACTCTCAGATTGCATCACTTTTGAATAGATTTGTTGATTACGTAAGGAACCAAGCAAATGAGATCCCCATATTGTCATCTTATGGCAAAGGAATCGATCTCAGTTCATCTTCCTACAATAAATCAGATGAAAAGCTCAATATTTCTTATTCAATTTTACCAGAAGATTCCTTCAATAATGATCCTCAACTCTCAAATGATAGTAGCGAAAAGACAAGACCCACGTCTGAATATGTGCAATCGGATAGCGCGATCGAGCTGAAGCTACCTGTCGATCAAGGCTGGGACGTCCAAATTAAAGTCCTGGGTCCAGGAGAACATTCGGATGAAGAATGGAATGTCACAGCTGAAAGACCATTGAATGCATTTCGTACAGTCCTAAGAATTACACATGCGCAGTTACCAAAGTCTGACCAGCTTGTTCGAGTAACCGTGGTCGTCCAACGGCTTGCTGGTGGAAAAACCACGAGGGTCAACCGAACTTCGATCAATGCAACAACAGTCGAACCAAATAGTAGTGCTACTCTTCACAATGTCCTCAAAGGGGATGCTCAAAGCATTAGTGAACTGAGTTTTCAGACTGTCTCTACTGAAAAAACTAAGCTTCCCAGCGACGCGGCTTCAACGCTCGATACTCCTATTCACGACTCATGCTCACCATGCGCAATGACTACTGCTAGATTGAATGTCTCTCGCGCGAATATCATATCTACTCTTTTACGGAGGAGTTACATCTATTTTAGCTCATTGTTACAAGAACCTGAAGCAAAATGGAGGCATATTTCAGATTCACGTGGAGTTAGTGTAACACAACTTCAGTCCATCGATCCCACGTTGACAGTTTTTAAAGCGGAAGCCACTTTTGTCGGGGTCGGAGTATGGAATGTACTGAGTGCAATCACAACAGTGGGTGCGCGAATTTGTTGGGACAAGAATCTTACTGAACTTAAACTCCTGGAGGAATTAAATGACCTGAGCTCACTATGGCAAGTCAAGCAAAAAGGAACCTGGCCGATTGCACCTCGTGACAGTATTCTCATAACTACTACATACAAGTCCCCCACATCAGTACATATTTTTTCAGTCTCAAGTGATGATTCCAATCTCTTCCCAAGTATTCAGCCACCTCCTACAGGGCATATTCGCACTCGCACGGAAATTTTGGGATGGTCTATTGAATCTTTGTCTCCAACCACGACGCAAATTACCCTCATAGGTACTTTTCCCCCGCTCACCCATGGGTTTGTCATTGTAAACTTGAATGCTAAATCTTGTCAATGCCTTGACTTTCCCGACAGATCAACACGATCCCCTTGGTTGGTCTCCAAAAAGCTGGACTCCCTCTCAATTGATTGCCCAAGTAGCAAATGTTGGAGAGTATGCATTGAAGTGTGGCGGCCCACCAATGATAACTCGAATTGCAGGCGCAAGAGTCACCCTTTCAAAATATGAACACGACAAGGGAATTTTTCGCGCAGAATATACGGCTTCTGAGAGTCCTCTGATACCAGCCATTATGGATCTTCCAAACTCTCCTGCGTGCTTTCTTGAGCCTCCAGATGTATCTTCCGTCGAGTGTGAGCTCCGCTGTGATTGTGAAAGCTGGGCCGCCTCATTAGATATTGTAGTCGACCCACCCCCTGCAAAGGCGAGCTGTCTGAAGCGTCACAAGCTCTCATCCGGTGGAGGGTTGTGGATTACGATCGAGCACGAAGCAGACCTATTAAGACATGAAAAAGTCAAACTACTCGTCAGGCGAGGCAAAACTAGGTCGGAGGATAGGGGCTCAGTGATTCTCAATGGTACTGGCCTCAAAGTGGATGTCGAGGAATTAACCACAGAGGAGACGAAAAGTTTAGCTACCCAGCGACGAGTCAAAACAAGTTTGATCCCGTATGCGATTCCTTCCTTTGCCTGTTTCTATTGCTATCATTTACTGATTGACCGGTGAGAACACGCCCCCAGACTTGATCAGTATTACTCATTTGGTCCCCGAATATGGAAGAATAGTCCATCTGCCAGTAACCCTGGTACAAGGTCACCCACTCCGATTCCTGAGCGCAGCCATGAAGAGACCTTGGGTCCTGTTCCAGATGTAGCATCTTTAAAACCTATAAAACCTGCACTTCAATCATCTAGACCTCTGCAATCAATTAACCCAATGGCCCACGCTTTGGAAGCGCTAGCCCATCTCCAAACCTTCCACATTGAACAAGGGCCTGACATTACGGTTCCTCCAGTCGGATGGACACTGGTTGCTGATAAAGGTAGCACATCTGTTTACAAGAAAATAGTTCCTCAAATATCTGAAATCTTTCCGGTCTATCGTGCGGATCGAGTCATTCAGGGTGTAACTGCAGAAGAAATGGTGGCCACTCTAGCTACCGTATCTAATAGATCATTTTGGGATGATCGCATTGAATCATCACGCTTACTCGAAAGTTATGGTCACGGTTGTACAACACATCTATTGACCACAAAGCCAACTTTTCCATTCAGAGCACGTTTGTTACGGACTGCAAATGTCCATTCTTTAGTTCAAATTCCATCATCATCTATCTGTTCAAGTAGTTCTACTGTTCACTTTTTGGCATCTACATCGTTCAAAAAATCAGGTGATGCGTCGCTAATGAATAATAAACTTAACCCCCAAGGTTTGATCGAAGCGCACGTGTTTCTGGAGGGTTGGATCATGGAAACTATTGATCCATACTCTTCCAGTTCCCATGAGATCCCTTCTACAAGATGTGCTTACTTCAGCGCGATCGATTATGGTTGGACATTGCCTGTTGCATTGAACTTCATGTCGAATTCTAGCTTACCCAAAACCATCATGGGGCTAGAAATGTTAGTCAAATCGCACGGACCGATTCCAAGGATTTGCCGACCCGTTTTTGGACTTCGCATGGATGGCTCACTCCGCATTGATGACCTGAATCACTGGAAGTGGAAACTTGATGGCGTTGACAGCTCTAAGGTAACTTTGTCTGTTGATTCCACCCCGAATTCGCCTTTCCGAGCCATGTTTTTGCTCCGAAAAGGAATCGATGAGCCTAATCCCAAAATCTCACCCACTGCATCCGCTGGCACATCCAAAACACATCTCACTTCAATCCATGAAGCCAGCCGATCGGTAAGCGTATCCACTGCCACTGCGCTTAACTCGGAAGCTGGTGTAACTTCAGTCCGGCGATTAGTGTCAAATCCAGATCTCCATGTAAAAACTGGCGCAGGACAATTGAGAAGGACTGGAGCAAGTTGGGCATCCAATCTCCATGGCGCGCATGCGAAAGGTTTTGATCTGCATGAATTGGTTGTCGCTGAATTGGAATTAGACCGCAAGTTTTATCCTCGAGGTTGTCAAGTTTGGTGGAAGGCGAATTTCTTGAAATCCGGGAGTAATCCGATCATTGAAAACAATGTCCAATTTCCTCTTTCACCCGAAGCTGACACAATGATGATACCATTGAAAGTAGCGATTCACCAAATGCCAAGTCCTACTATTTTCGCAGCCTCCTTAGATCCTACTGCTCGGAGAGAACGCATGTTACTGAGGATGACAATACCAATAGGAGAAATTCATATGTCTTCCTTCAAAGACCCTTTGAATTGCAATAATTCTGATTCTGAATTGTCCAATCCATTGCTGTGGCATAGTAAAATGAGCAAGCGTCCTATTGTGCTACATGTTTCCATCGAGCAAATTGGAGATACTAACGAGAGTGAGCAGTCGAATGAGATTAAAAGAACTATAAGGAAACATCCAGAATTTCAAATGACTGTGAATGGAGAGAAGCAGAAGGTTGTTTTGATGAAAGAAGGCTTGGGAGAGCTCGAACGTCGAGAAATGGAAGATTATATAGGCTTATATCCTTCGATTTCACGGTTGGTTTCTTCTCAAAAATTTTTGATCGTAATTTGGCTCAACTGAATAAATCCTCTGTTTTGGTTCATCAAATCAAGTGTCAGTCGAGCAATCTTACCCCAGCAGCGCCAAAGCTCTAATTTAATGGTTGGTTCTTCAACCGGAATGATCGAAAACATTTTGCCCCATGAATTAGAAATACCCTTAGCAACATCTGTCGACCTTGGAAATGATGCAAAAGAAGAACCATTTGGATCCCCATCTTTGCCTGATTCAGTTTCAGAAACGCCACATTTGTTGTCACCGGTCAATGAGACTAAAGAGCTGGAGGAAGAGGGTATTGTCAACAAGAATCAGACAACTGGTTCAGCTGATTTGGTTAGTGTCACACATTGAGAATTCCCACCTGTTTCCTTCATTTATCATTCATCGTACTGATTCTAGCCGTATTCGTCATTTAAATGTTAATAATGACTTGTAGGAAGTGGATTCTAGCAAGCCAAATTCCAACGGAAGATTTCAATACATCAAAAATCTAATCCTTACCCCCCTTCAGAATCTCAATCAAATAATGAATTTTCCCGCCCAAATCGCATTTAAACCTAAAAAGACTTATACCAATAGACATATGGTTTTAACCGGATTGATTTCTTTTTTGCTAGGTTCAATCTTGAGGTCAATGTTAATTCCAAGTGATTATCTAATTATTCCTCCACCTCCACCTCCATCAAGGATTTGCCCACCCTCCTCATTACCATCGTCAATCGTGGAAACGATCACGGAAAGATGTGGGGATATCCTAATAGCGCCTTCGGGCAGTGGTAACGAGGAAAAAATCCAATCCGGAAATAATGATCATGATGGGAAAAACATGAAAATTGAACAACATGAATTTGATTCGACTACAGCTACTTCAGATCACCAAGCCAACCCTAGTCATCACTCAACTAATGAAGAGGAAAACATTCATGAAGGATATTTTAGATTATCTGAATCAGATAAACAATTATTAAAATTGTTAGAAACTAGAAATCATTGGAAAGAAATAAAAAAAATATTTGAATTTAATATATTCAATTTTTTTTCATACTTTTTTTATTCATCCTGGAGTGTTGTAATTGCTTTTGTCAAACAATAATAATTTTCTTCTTCTCTTGGTGGACTTTATTACAATCTTCCTTTTTTTATTTCCTTTGTTTGGTTTTGTTTTTCAATATTTATATATATATGTATATTGATATATACTGAGAGATAGTAAGTGTCATCTTATCCGGTGATCAAAACTTGTCGAAATGCTTCACATAGTTAAGTATCCCAAAGATCATCTATAAAAAATGTGTTCATTGACTTAAAGTTACATGCAGTTGTAAACAAAATTATATCTATTGCACGATAGAGGACCAAGGACTTTCTTTGTTATTGTAAGTTTAGTTGTGTATTGCTAGTTCTTTTTGATAATAATAATAATCTTCCTTCTTTAATCCATTTTGAGAATTCATAAAGTTGATGGAACTTGTGTCGAGTTGACAAGCTTTTGAAGCTTGTAAGTTGGCCTTGATTGGGGAGCAGATGAGTGAGGAAGGACACTTTCTAGCAATCCCCCAACTTGACGTTATTTTCCTGTTTTCGCAAATAGTGTTCGCTTTTTGCATTGGCTGTTGCATTTATTTTCAAGCAAATAAAGTAAATGTGAACCATAACAATATTTCACCGTCATGCAACCAGGACATCCAATCATGGTGATTAGAAACAATTGACTGCATGTAATGCATTTTGATAAATGGGATGACTAGTCAAAGCCCATGTGTTGCGATTAAGCTCACGTGCGTATTGGTTTTGATCTGTAAACTCGGATGAAGAAGTTGGTGTCACGTGGTGCACGCGCTTGAAAAAATCCCCAGAAATACACAAGGTATAAGATACTGGTAGGGAAATAAACTAGGTTTGGCTTAGAGTATCAGCAATTAAAGCTCCCAAACTTCTTACGTTTGGTCCCCCAACAAGTAATGTAATGTTGCAAATGCAGGAGAGATACTC
>KN363267.1:363-10678 GCA_000785685.1 Uromyces viciae-fabae
GATAACAAGGCCGGTGATCAGGAGGTGAAATCAATTATTTAAGCTGGGTAGTGAGAGGATTTGATCCTTAGAAGGCAGATTGAAAAAATATGAAATTTGAAGATTCTTTGAGATGGAAAGGAAGATAGGAAGATGATGATGAAGATGGTGATTGAGTTTGATAGGTTTGATGAGGTGAGTTGAAAGTTATTGAGGATTGAAGATGATGATGATTTGAGCTTTAGTGGTAGGAGATTGCTTTCTTTTTCTTTTTTACTTATTTTTTATTTATTTTTTATTCATTTATTTTTTATTTATTTTTGATTTATTTTTGATTTATTTTTTATTTATTTTTTATTTATTTTTTATTTATTTTTTATTTATTTTTTATTTATTTTTTATTTATTTTTTATTTATTTTTTATTTATTTTTTATTTATTTTTTATTTATTTTTTATTTATTTTTTATTTATTTTTTATTTATTTTTTATTTATTTTTTATTTATTTTTTATTTATTTTTTTATTATTTATTATTTATTTATTTATTTATTTTTTATTTATTTTTTATTTGAGAGAATCCAGTAATTGATGTGCCGGTGAAAACCCGCTGGCATCACATCATGAGAATTTGACGGAGTGGGCAGAATCCAGTGCTTGACGGACTCGGGGAGACCTTTTGTCTCACAAGTGTCTTCCTGACAGTAAGCATACCGTGGGCCTTGTAAAATTTGGTTGGACACCACGTCGCTGCTGGGATTAGCTATCAAAGAAATCTGATACGACCCCCGAGAAAGCCCCGAGTATTATCGAAGGATCCCCTCCTGCCAAAAAGCTTTATTTCTTCTCATCTCGAGTCATTTCAACACAATGATTCTACCAAAAACAAGCAAACAATTACAAGTAGAGAAAGAGAAAGGGAGCTTTGATATAGGCTGGGTATCAAGCAGGTAGGAATTGGGTGTTAAATTTTAATCAGAAGTGTAATCGCTCATGTTCCTTGTGCTGCTGTTGTTGTTGTGTTGAATTCAAAGAGAAAGGACTTTGCTTTTGTTTGTTTGTTTGTTTTTTTTTTTTTTTTTTTTTTTTTTTTTTTTTTTTTTTTTTGCTATTTAAGTAAATCAAGGGTTAATTTCTTTTGATTCTCACCTTGAATTTGTCTTATTTGTCTTTCTGATACTCTAATCCTTATATCCCAGTCTCTCTCATCCTAAGTAAACCCTTAACCCACCCCAAAATCCATCCATCTCATCTTCTAAAATCCATTTTATCTTTCAGCACTCTTTCACTTTGCACTTTCTACTTTCTTCATGGATCCTGCTTTTCTTGAGAGGCTAGAGCGTCAAGCACGCGCTAAACAGGGCCTTCCACCCTCTTGGACTGATGAAGATATCTCTATGCATCCTCCTCCCCTCAGTTATAGTTCCAGCTCAAGTTTACCTCGTCCTCCAGGCCAGCGCAATCACTCTCAGGATGATGATGACTCTCCAGATGAGGATGAGGATGATAATGATGGTGATGATGATGATGAAGCCCTTCGGGTCATCGGTGAAGCACCAGAAGAGATGGATGACCAACGCCCAACTAACCTCGATTTGGTTCCCATTCAACAACGCTCCGCTCCTCGTAAGGAATCCGATGAGCTTCCTCATCCAACCGAAGAAGCCGAGGATGAAGAGGATGATGCCACTACTGACAGTGAGGAGGATTCCCGTCCAAAAAAAACAGAGGCCATCCCAACCATTCGTTTGACCCTCGCTCTACCCACTCAACTCCCTATATGGTTTGTCCTTTATATTAATTACTACTAACCCTCTCGATCATTGATTGATCCCTTCTTCGCTTCTTCGCTCATCAGCACCATCGAGCAGAGCGTCTCTCTTTTGGCAAAGACCGCCGGCTACCATCTACCCGCTGACACTGCCATCACCTTTGGTGCCTCCTCTTTACCCGAACCTGAGCTGCCTCAATCTCACCTGGCAAATCATGAAACATCCATGGACATGCCTCCACCGCCGGTGAGCGCATGTAACATTCAGCCCCAATACTCTTTCAATACTGAAATCCAATTCTTCCTAACAACCTGTCTGCCCAGAAACGACGTCGGCGAAGGAGGATCCAAGAACGAGACGAAGGTTATGATAAGGATGATCCGTTTGTAGATGATTCAGAAGCGTTCATTATGGAACCGAAATATTATTACCCCCCCGCTCGTGATGGATTCTTTGCTGCTACCGGCCGACTGGAACTCAAATCTGATGTCAGGTAAATCGCATTGGTCGTTTTTTATCACATCAACATCAAAGATCATTTTTAATCACAACTTGCTTTCATTGTATCTTCTAGTAAATCCAAAACACGCAAACAATCCAACAAGACTCAACAGATTGATCCTCCGAAACCCAAGCGCCGTATTCCACTCACCACTGTGAAAACATCCACTCACACCACCTCTAATTCGCAATCCCAATCCCAAGGTACCAGCACCACTCATCCAGTGCTTCCCCAATCACAAAAGCCCATCCTAGAAAACAAAGCCACAGGTGCCTCCGGGGGTTCCCACCTAACCTCTCAATCACCTAGCTCAGTGAAGCAAACCCCATCTAAGGGTGCCTCTACACATCCGCAAACACCGATACCATCTAAAGACCCAGTGCCACAGGCTCCATCCAAAGGCTTGGATACAACCTCACAACCCACTTTCAAATCGATCAACTCGACACAGCAGCCCCAGTGCAAAGCTCCAACCAAGCCCCTTCAAACAATTCCTCAGTCACAAAATCCTAACCCTCTCCCTCAACCTCAGGCTAATAGCTGTAGCACAAATCAACATCAAACTTCTGAATCGCAGAACCTAGCAGATCAGTCTCAGCCCAAAGCTTCCAACTCAAATCATCCACCAAACTCTAAACCACGCCCCTTGCTCAAATGCGCTGCAGATTCCCTGGCTAAGGTTCCCACCGCAGATTGTCAGGCAGACTCCCAATCACAACACTCAACCCAACAGACCCTAGCGAAAGCCCCTGATTCATGCCACGCATTAGTCTCTCAATCACCCAACCCGGGACAACCGACTCGGGCACAACCTGACGCAGTACAACAAGCTCAGTCCAAGTCCTCCCAAACCAATCGAGGTTCTTCATTTCCAACGCTGCCTCCGATATCCAGCCCCAAGCTAATCAAAACCGAACTCGAGTCTAGCAAGGCTCAACCGGTACCACAAACTCTCAAGGCTGCCAACGCCACCCCCTTGCAGGTGTCCCCCCAGCCTCGTGTAGGATCAGGACATCATGATGGAACCCCACTCAATCCGATCTCTCTGATTGATGAAGATGAAACCTCCCCATCTTCTGCGCCTCCACAACCGTCTCATCAAAATCAGAGCCTTTTAATCACCTCATCACCTGGGCCCTCTAACCAAACGCAGCAGCGTCCCCGACCTCCTTATCTTAAATCACGCTCTCTTCCTGAACGGAAAACTGCCGGACCTCTACCACCGGTGCTAGAGCGAGCGCTTGAACAGCTCAAAGTCAAGATTGAAGAAGGTAAGGGCCCTGTTGATCAATCCATCCCAAAAAGCAACAAAGGAACCATTTTGATGCTCTTCCGCTACAACTTGTTTGGGATCCAAATTTTGGAAAAGACTATTAGCAGTGATGACGTTGCTCTTTTGATTTTTTCATGCAGCTTCCCCTTTTGCTCCTAAAAAGTTTCCACCTGAGCTCAAACCTTATACATTGGAAGTCGCACAGATGGCTTTAGACTTGAATGAATATGATGAATGCTTTTTCATAAGATTAGCCCACTTATTTCCTTACAATACGTTTACAATCAAAGTAAGGATAATCAGCTTTGTTGTCTGTACTTCCCATAACGCAAATCTCATGTTTCAAATGAATCAACTGACCTTCTGAGATTCGGATTAACAGAAATTTGTGAAACGAGAAATTTTACCTCGAAGGAAAGCATACTATGAAGAGCAGATAAATCAGCGAATCAAGCGACTACAGGAAATGATCCGAGAAATAATGCCGGTTGTGCGGGCAGATCACGAACATGAGATGAAAGAGTATAGGCAAAAGCTGAAAGAATACGAAGAAAGACAAGAAGCTCGAAATATTCATGAGCAATCATCGACGGCATTACCCGCCAACGCTTCAACTATTCTAGGCGATACAGTCACAAAGAGTCCTTTCAATACTTTTGATCAAAACTCTCGCGAAGCACCGGAAAAAATGCGTCAGTCATAATTTGGAATAGTCCTACTTTTATCGGCAAATCACATACTTATCCTTTTCTTACACGTTCATTTTATTGATATTCATCTTTGTCTATACAGCCAAGCCCCCCACTAAGACAAGTAGAGTGCCCCAAATTATTCGCGAAATACTTTATGAATTGGCCAAGTTGGAAGATGAACAGAGTGAAACAGTTCAAGATACTCAGTAAATTGATTTTTTTTTTTTTAAAAAAAAAATACAAAAAAAGAATGCTTTTTTCTTACTCGCGACCCAATCATGAAATTACAACCATCATTTACTATTTGCTCCTGGTTTTTGTTTCTGACAGGAAAATTGTTGATAAAAATGTGCCATTAAAAGATACCAATAATCGAAGACAATTTTATGCACGGGTCTGTCAACTTGAGAGCTTCTTGTTCCTTCGGATTTTAGTATCAGCCAGGCTTTCGGATTATTAACAAAGCATTGTTTTTTTCACCCGATTTTTGCTTCCTTCGTCCAGTTGGCTCAATTATGGCCTGACGATTTCATGACCACCGCTAGAATCAGTCACATAAGTAAATAACTCGCCATATCTATCCCCCATTTGCTCTTCCTCTATTTGTTTATCATTTATTTATTCATTTCGGAGACTAGCTAATTCACACCCTTTTTCATTTGGTTATACATTCATTTCTTGTTTGGTTTTTTCTAATGATTGAACAAATAGTTGGAGGTATGAAGAAAAAGCTAGAAGGAAATCCAGCAGTTGAGCCCCAGAACATTATCACTCTATCGTAATATCAACTTGGCAATTTTTTGAGGTTTAACTTACAGAAAACAATTTTTAGAAAAAGTAAATAAAATATTTGTTTATATCAATCTTGCAATATTTACACATATTCTCTTAAATGAAAAGTGCTATAAAACAAAACAAAAAAAGTATCCCTCAATCTATTAGACACTCTTATTTTCGCCAAATGCAATTTCTTATGCGCTTATGAGTCACTGATGTCAGTTGTACATGTACAAATTTCATTTCTTTTTATTTTAGATTAATTAATTCAATGTTTGTATCTATTTATTAAAATAAGAGTTGAGCAAAATAAAATAAACATGTTTCATGAATTCTTGTTTATGTATTTATTTCTTTATTGTCTTGGTGGCATACTGACCAAGATGGAATATAATATCTTGGAATTACAATTCCTGTCTATCATAAACCTTGTGTTTGGCAGGGATGAAATACTTGTTGTTTTTGGGGTATTTTCCTTTTTTTGTTTGTTTTCAATTGCAAATGATTCCACTTTGTGGTGTATACCTTCAGTGTGGTTCTTTTTTTTTTTTTTTTTTTTTTTTTTTTTTTTTTTTTTTTTTTTTTTTTTTTTTTTTTTTTTTTTTTACCACATGACATCCAATATGCAAAATGGTCTCATATTGCATTTTTTGCAGTGATATATTATTAGAGATTTTTTTGTAGTGTTGTTTGGCTCCCACCGTTATATGACACTCTCAAATGGACAGACACCTTCAATCCCAACCAAACACAATCATCTACAGCAACGAAATGGCAGGACTTGAAGAAATTATCCTTGTTATTGCAATGATACTGGCTCTCACTATTGTATGACAATTGGAACACTTACCATACAACAATTTGCCTTTTGATGGTCACACATACACTAGTGCAATCTTTCAAGGCAACCCCCGCCAATGTATTGCAGTCCTTCAAATCCCAGCCTCAACTTTTTAATTCATATGCCAGAAACTCTCAGAAATTTAAGTCAAGCCAGCCTCATATATGATTTTGATGGAGGAACAATTGGCTATTTTTTTGTACATTGTAGGGCACAGTAACACCAACTGACAAACTCAAGACAGATTCCAGCACTCTGGACAGACAATCTCCAAGTGAGCACAGTTTTTTTTTTTTTTGTTCAATCAAATCAATCTGGTGATTGTGCATTCCCAGGGTCTTTTGGAATTTACTCAAGCTGCTCATTCATCTGGCTCCAAAAGTGATAACAAGTCCCCCCACAGATTGTGTCCATGGCCATATCAAATCAAACCCAAAGTATTCACCGTTTTTTGACAAGTGCCTAGGTGCACTTGATGGTGTTGATGCTCCAGCCTCAGTCCCAGCATTCCAAGCAGCCTTGCATCAAAACCGCAAAGGATTCCTTTCCCAAAATGTCCTGGGGGTCTGTGATTTCAACATGTGATTTCAACATGTGATTCACTTACTTACAAGTTGGATGGGAGGGTACTGCACATGATGCATGTGTTCTGGATGATGCAGGATCCAATGATTTTTGAATTCCACCAGGACACTTCTACTTGGCAGATGCTGGTTATGGGCTTAATTGGCGAGTATTGGTGCCTCACTGGGGTACCAGATACCATTTACAAGAGCAGGAAGCTGCAGGGAGAAGGTAATTGGAAGTTTATTTAATCAATGTGTTTTTCTTTAACGAATATGTGTTAATAATTGACCTGACCATTTTTTCCCAGATGTGATCCAGCCCTGCAAACAAGGAAGAGCTTTTCAACCTCAGGCATTCTAGGCTGAGGAATGTCATCAAACATACTTTTTGAGTCTTTAAGCAATCACCAATTCAAAATTTTATTGTCAGCAAGTGAATATCCTCTTGAACAGCAATACAACATCATCATTCCCTTTGCTTGCATTCATAATCTCAAAATTATGTGCAATGGGATCACTGACGACATCTTTGATCAGGCCAAAGTTGTGTTTTGTGGTAATCAGGCTATCTTAGATCAGGATAGTCAGACTGATGTAAACAGTCTATGTGGATCAACAGATCACAACCCGGCGTGAACGTGATGACTGTGAGTATTGAAGGACTCAATTGCCGAGCCATGCTGGAATCAATGTGTTTCTGTCTTGGAGGAATCAACATAAGTTTTTTTTCTTGTTTGTTTCTTTTTACTCTCCTCTGCCAAAAGACCAGATCAATAAATTAGATCTCAAACTGTTGAGTTTTTTATGGCTTACTAAAAAAGGCCAGGGGGTTCCCTGCCTCATCAGTTATCATCCTTTCATTCCCAACATACTCTCCCTTGTAGTAGTCAGCCTTCAACGTCATCTGCTCAACTACCCCTGTCTTTACTTCTTCAATTCTTTTTTAGAATCAAGAGTCAAGTTCAATAAATTAACCTGAGGGAGTAAAACTAGTAATGTAATCAATTGATCCCTTTTACCAACAACTCAACTCAGTCTAATATCTTATTCTTCCTGCCTCAAGACTAGTATCTCACTGTTTGAAATCACTTCAAGGATTTCTATTTATTTTTTATTTAGTCTAGTGTCTTATCACTTGCTGTTTGTTCTTCCTTTCTTTTTGTCTTTCTTATTTTCTCTGTTTGAAGACAAAAGAACTTCTTTTTATTCGTATCAATCTCTTACTTTCTGTCTTTTCTTATTTCTCTTTTTAATAGTCTGCTTCACACTCTTCTTTATCCTCAAGTCCATTGTTCTTTAAACAGTATAAAAATCAATCTTAATAGTGGTTTGTTTTCTCACATTGTTTTACTTAATTCCTTTATGTTGTTTTCTTATCTTTTTCTCTTATTTATTTCTTTTCTAGTCTGGTTTCAGTTTTTAGTAATAAATCAAAAACTCGTCACAAACACCAACTTTAACTTTAAAAGTATCTTCTCTCTCCACACTTGAAATAAATTTTCTTTGCTTTTCTCATTACAAGTTTTCTTTGCTTGTTACATATTCCAGTTAAACACTTGAAATAATTTTTTTTTTCTTTGCTTGTTACAAATTTCCTTTGATTGTTACAAATTTCCTTTGCTTGTTACAAATTTCCTTTGCTTGTTACAAATTTTCTTTGCTTGCTACAAATTTTCTTTGCTCATTACAAGCCTAACTTAAACACTTGAAATGAGTTTTCCTTACAAATCAAAGTTAAACTACTCATGAGAACTTTGCTTGTTACAAATTTCCTATGCTTGTTACAAATTTCCTTTGCTTGTTACAAATTTTCTTTGCTTGCTACAAATTTTATTTGCTCATTACAAGCCTAACTTAAACACTTGAAATGAGTTTTCCTTACAAATCAAAGTTAAACTACTCATGAGAATTGGAGAGCAATGGGCCCAGTTTCTTCATATCATTTAGTTATGATCTTCTTATTCATTTGTTTCATATGTTCATTCAGAAGAAGATATTTTTATTGAGAAGACAAGTAAGAAAGAAAAAAAGTCTTGGACGTGTATAATAGACAAATAAGAAAAAATATTGTTATTGATGAGACAAGTAAGAAAAAAAAAGAGGATATTAAGAGGATATTTTGAGAAGACAAGTAAGAATAAAAAAATACTTGGGTGTGTATCATCATATAAATGTATGATCAGAGGGATAGCAATTTTGATAAAAAAAACCATTAAAAAAATCAATGAAACTTATAATAAAACAAACTGTGGCCTTGTATATTCAGTGAGGTAGGAAAAAATCATATAAATATAATTATAAATTAACCTTTTAAATTTAGTGCCATTAAAAAAATCAATGAAACTTATAATAAAACAAACTGTGGCCTTGTATATTCAGTGAGGTAGGAAAAAATCATATAAACATAATTATAAATTAACCTTTTAAATTTAGTGAGCATAGGGAGAGAGAGATAAAATAAAATTAAGCCATACTATGATCAGATCTGTTCCAGTCACTGGACAAAATTTCATCCAATTGCTCTTGAAGCCATAAGTTGTGAAGTACCTTGCTAGTGATGCTGGTGAATATTTTTGCATTGGTTTTGTTGCGGAAGATTTTTAATGCGAAGAGAGCTTCATGCTGGCTTGCTTCACTAGCATGGGCCGCTTGATACAACACCATTGCTTGTTGCATGTGGTTTCCACCTGATCCAGAAGAAAAAGTGCCAGAGAGGAAATGTTCCTCTTGTGTGCGGTGAGAATCTTGCAAAAATCCCACCAAGTGCTCAATTGCAGTAGCAACTGGTTTTTTTTTTTTTGAATGTGCTTGTGCAAGGTAAGAGGTTGCACCAGGAAAAAACAATGATCACTAGATGACAAGTGAAATTAAGCAACATTGGCTACTCATCTGTTGTAGCTCTGGATCCAGTACAACTCAGCTACAATGGCCCCTTTGTGTCAGCGGTGGGCAGATACGTTCTCCATATGGATAAATTTGAATGTAACCTAACTTTTACAGTTACGTTATCTTCCAGCTCCAGATACCTGACCACAAGTTATGATATCTCCTGCAGAAAAAGGGCTCCTTTTTTGCTAGTTACGTTCCCCAGATAGTCTACAGAAACCAGGTTATGTTACATTTTTGCCCAATTTAGGATAAATTGGTGTGAAATTTTCACAACTAAAAGATTTATTTCATATTAGTTAATTTTTCTCTCTCTTTTTAAATACAAATAATAATTTTATTAATAATAATTTTATTAATAATAATTTTATTAATAATAATTCATCTTACCTAAAAGATGAAAATAGAAAATCTGAATAAGATTTTAGATGAAAATATAATAATGATATTAAAAATGATAATAAAAATAAGAATAAAAATAAAATATTATATTTTATAATATTTTATAAATTTAAAATAGTTTTGTTGAATAATTTAAAATAGTTTAGAATAAATGTGTTATAATAATAAGATTTAATAATAATGATTTATTTTAATAATGTTTTGATATGATTATTTTAATAAAATAGAAATATGATTTTTAAATGAAAGTTATCGCAATCCTTGTTTTAAGATTTTTAGCAATATTAAAAATAAAATGATTTGACAAAATCATTGTGTGATTGTGTCATAATGATTGATTAAAATGATCAAGAATGTTAAACTATCATGACATAATTTACGTTGTAGCTATTTTGAAAGAGAGGCAAAAGATGAATCATGACATCATGATCATCAAAATAAAGAAAAATAATTAATTGTTAATTTTAATTGAAAATTTAAATATTTTATAAAATACTTTATTTTATTTATTTAAATTTTAAATAAATAAATAATCATTGATTGAATTTTCTTGCAATTATAAAATTCAATCCTTTGTTTGAATTCTCTCTTTTTAACTTTTATGTCATTTTCATTTTCTGTGACTTTT
>JNCO01009555.1:0-10676 GCA_000785685.1 Uromyces viciae-fabae
CTGATCTAGTTTTTTCCTGTTTGTTTCCGGGAATTTGTACCAAACTAGACAACCAAAAGGATTTATGTAATTTCAATCAACCAACGGTAAATCGTGAATTGAATTTGGGCTTCTAAAACCGAGTGGATTATGAAATGGAAAAGAGTTGAATGAGAAGAAAATAAATCTTAAAGCATCAGCGCAGAAAGTTTTGGGAAGTGACACTGTCAATAAAGAACACCTAATAAAATTTCCAATAGTCCTATTAGTCCGTTAAGCCACACCATTCAGCTCTGAAGAATGAGGAGGCCCCAGTTCATGTCAAATTTCTGACTCTGAGAGATATTTCTTAAAATTATCACCAATATATTCACCACCGTTATCTGATCTAAGAGTTCCAAACTTCTTATTATTATCCTTCTCAAGAAATACTCTAAAAATTTTAAAACATGATAAACATTTGATTTTGATTTCATAGGATACACGGAAGTAAATTTTGTACAATCATCTATAAATGTCACAAAATATTTATAACCTTCTTGTGAAGTTACCTCAAAGCAACCAACATCCAAGTGAATAAGTTGACCCACCATGGTAGAACAATGTTGAGCACAAGATTTAAATGATGTAAAATGCATTTTTGATTTTACACATACCTCACATTTTTGAACATCTATTTTGTTCATTAAGGGTAGTTTAATACTATTAAGCTGTAATAAATTCTTCCATGGTTGCAGGCCTATGTGAGACAGACAAACATGGAATCCATAAAGTGAGTAATCAATAGGGGGATCAGTTGGAACAGAAGAGCAATTTGCTCTTAGCTCACCAGTTAGGAGGTAGAACAAATTCCCTTTGTGATAACCACTGCCAATAAATTTGCCAGTAACAGTACAATCTTTGCTTTTGTAGATATCACAAGAAGAAGATTTCAATACCACTTTTAAGGATGAATCACAAAGTTTGGCCACTGATTTAAGTGATTCATGCAGATTGGGAACCACCAAAGTCTTCACTTTCAGGGTTTTGTCTAAAGATAAATTTGTGAAACCCTTGTGAGTCGACAAAACAGAGGAATGGTTGGCCAAAGAAATAACAGTAGCATCCTTTTTAATTTCCAAAACCAAGTTGATGTCTGGGGTCATGCTAATAGAGCATCCAGAATCTATGTTGGAGTCATTGACATTTTCTGGACAAACAGCAAATTTTTCAATGACCACGTTTTGAGCAACTTTGGAACCAGAAAAATCAGAATTTTTTGCCTTCAGAATCTGATCTAAACTCAACAACCAAAGTTAAACAAACTTTAGCTACTGGTTTAGAAATCCTAGGTTTTTGAAAATAATTATTGCTTTGTTTTTGACTACTGGAATCACTCTGAGAACAAGTTTTATATTTATTGTTATCAGATTGCTTTGAAGCATTGCTCAACACTTTTGCAGCCCTTTTGTTGATTTTTCGACTCAAGAGGATGGAAAATTTAGGATAAAAATCAACACAAATAGCTGAATGCTTTGCTGACTGATTTATTGTTATCAGATTGCTTTGAAGCATTGCTCAACACTTTTGCAGCCCTTTTGTTGATTTTTCGACTCGAGAGGATGGAAAATTTAGGACAAAAATCAACACAAATAGCTGAATGCTTTGCTGACTGGGCTAAAGCAACAACCAAGAGGTTTTCATAGTAAAAAGGGGCAAGTGTCAAAGACACTTGGAATGATTCAAGAAGCAGAAGGAGAAGTTTTGGAATCAATGATTTTTATTACGACATGCCATACTACTAAACTTATAGTAGTTACAACATCCCACACTTGTGGGTGAATAAAACTAATAATGATTATATTCAATTTGTCTTGACTTAAACTAAACTCTCTTCAACTAGAAGAACTAAAACTACGCTTCAACTGGAAGCACTGACTACTGTGAGAAACATATCTCTAAACTAACTAACCAATATGTAACTAACATATTTTTACTTAACTTGACTATGAGAAACTATCTCATACAAAACTTACTAATATTTGTAACTAACAAATATAACTCTGATTTAGATTAAGAAACTATCTTAACTTAAAACTACTTTAGAAATGTAACTAACATAATCTAAAACAGGAGAAAACTACTTAAGACTTGAGGTTGTTGAACTTGAACATGTTGCAGTCATAAAATATAACTCTGATTTAGATTAATAAATTATCTTAACTTAAAACTACTTTAGAAATGTAACTAACATAATCTAAAACAGGAGAAAACTACTTAAGACTTGAGGTTGTTGAACTTGAACATGTTGCAGTCATGAATTTGACTCTAGAATTTCAACACCTTTCACACACCATCAAGCCATGACCAACAATGTTGAAGAATTAAAAAAATAAAGTTAAATTATAGTGAGGTCGAGATTGTTGAGTGGTTTTGTATCAGTTCTGGAAGCATATGCCAACATAGAGGATTCTTTGTCTTTCCTAGACTTTTTGACGCAACAATTCCTGTTTTAATGCAGATACTATTAAACTAGACTGTATATTTTCTTTTTTCCTCAAAGCAGACACGCAAGGTAGAAGATTGGAAGGGAGAGATAACAAAAGAGCCTTTGAGTGGATATCATCTGCAGTCAGAAGATGATCCTTTGTCACAAGCAAATTGAGTTTCTCTGCATGAACAGCCATTTCAGATGTCATCGCCATGCATCTTGGTAAGGAGAAGCTTTCTTAAACAATACATCTGTCCACCGGATGATGAATCTTGATGTGCATCTTTTAATGTGATAAACATCTTGAACACATTAATAATTATAATTGTAATCTTGGATAAATAAAAGGTTTGCCAAGTCAATCGTATATTTTCTTTTTTCCTCAAAGCAGATACGCAAGGTAGAAGATTGGAAGGGAGAGATAACAAAAGAGCCTTTGAGTGGATATCATCTGCAGTCAGAAGATGATCCTTTGTCACAAGCAAATTGAGTTTCTCTGCATGAACAGCCATTTCAGATGTCATCGCCATGCATCTTGGTAAGGAGAAGCTTTCTTAAACAATACATCTTTGTATATTTTCTTTTTTCCTCAAAGCAGACACGCAAGGTAGAAGATTGGAAGGGAGAGATAACAAAAGAGCCTTTGAGTGGATATCATCTGCAGTCAGAAGATGATCCTTTGTCACAAGCAAATTGAGTTTCTCTGCATGAACAGCCATTTCAGATGTCATCGCCATGCATCTTGGTAAGGAGAAGCTTTCTTAAACAATACATCTTTCCACCGGATGATGAATCTTGATGTGCATCTTGTAATTTGATAAACATCTTGAACACATTAATAATTATAATTGTAATCTTGGATAAATAAAAGGTTTGCCAAGTCAATGGTTCTTATTATAAAAGCACAGAAAAAGTTGTTGTCATGCTTGAAAGTACTAGGGTGGTCTTTGACTTCTAAAGGATTAATTTCATAAGACAATTTCACTGATCAAAGAAGAACTTTAACAACCATTCTCCAGTTGATGTAGTTTGAATTGGCACCGGGAGCTTTAAGTTGTACAATTCCAGAAACCTTCAACCAGGAAATTTCAGTAACATCAGAAGGAAACATAGGTTGACTCCTCAACGGTGTTTGATGAGGAGTAGAAGATTGAGAATCCATTGGTGTTAATAACAAAAATCAATGTCCAAGATACTCGTATTGGCTCAACAGCATTTTGAAAGATACACTATTCACAACTGAGGCTCATAACCTGTTGCCTTGAACTAGAGAAATTTTTTTGAACAAGTCTATTTCAGTCACTAGGAGAAAGGAAGAGACTGAATGATAAAAGAAACAAAGAAAAAGAAAAATATACTGACCTAGAGCAAATGTTGTGAACAAGTGAGGAAAGAACTTGTCACACCACCAGCTCTAGATAAAGAAAAATACAAAGACAAACATGTCACAAATTGTGACATGATAATAACAAAAAGAAAAACAAATAATGAAGATAACTTGCAATCATATAGCAACACCTTAACATAATACAACATCCAACCCATGTTTGTTGAAATTTCATCATTTCTTTATTTAACTTATATCAAAGTAGTTTTTATTCTTTTTCTTTTTCTTATTTTTATTTTTTATTTAAATTTTCTTATAAAACAACTAAATTAGACTACATGAGTATAATAAAAGCAAGATAAATTGAGTCTAAATAGTGCCTCATAATGGCATGTTCCCCTTTTATCAAACTTTAAATCTAATTGTATTTATTTTTTATTTTTTTTGGGCTAATCAAGAAGAATTAATGCCCCTTCTTGAATTGTGATGTTTTTCTATTCTTTTTATTATCTTAGAGCTGTAGTCTCATGTCATCATAAATTTTAAATGAGCTTCTGATGACACTAGTCTTAGTCAAAATATCTCTTAGTTCTTTTTATCTTATTTTTTAATCTTTTCTTGTCATAAAATATCTTCAAATATTTTTCTACATTTTTTCTCATTTTTTATTTTAAACCATATTAAACCCCTCTGGGATTTTTCCAGGGCTCTTCTTGTTTTTTCTTCTCTCAAATACTCCATACTGGAGAAGAAATTTAATCATTGGTTCTTCCTTTTTTTTTTTTCTGAGCCATTCCAAGGATAGATTAAATCATCCCTCTCCTTGCTTTAAATATTCTCTCTATATTTTTTGTTATTAAAAAATTATTTAAAACAAGAAAAATAAAAATCATAAAAAATTTGTCAGCCTATGTGATGCCTAGAGCCCAACTCTACAGCTAGCTACACAAGGTTCAAGAATTTGATATACTCTAATTTTTGAGTATCTGAGTGTTTTTTTAATGATTTTTATTTTTATTTTTAATAAATAAATATTAAATTATATAAAAATAAAAATGTAAGAAGAGGGGCCTGCTGGGAAGGGGTTCTTTAATTCCCTCTTCTTCTTAGGGGCCTGCAGAGCAGGGGTGCTTTTAAAATCCATTTTATAGGGGCCGTAAGAAGAGGGGCCTGCTGGGCAGGGGTTCTTTAATTCCCTCTTCTTCTTAGGGGCCTGCAGAGCAGGGGTGCTTTTAAAATCCATTTTATAGGGGCCTGCTATGCAGGGGTGCTTTAATGCCCTAGTTTTTAAGTTAATGATATAAGAAAAGAATAAGAATACTACTCACTATTAGTATTCTTTTACTTACAACGAACTGAGAGGCTCTAGGAAGAACTGGAGTTGGATATAAGTAGCTGGGAGTTTAGTCTGTATAGCTGAACAGATTTGATTCACTGGTAAGTTACTGGATTTACCGATTTTCGACTTTTGGGAGTAAAAAATATATATGTAAATGTAATTTTATGCTGTAGTAAGTGATGGGGGATGAGGACGAAAAGAAAGTTCTATTTATATCCTTTTCAATCCTCGTGGGGCGCTTTTATTAGTATGCAAGTGTCTCACAGAATGTAGGCTGCATTATGCAGGTAATTGATCAATTCTGTGGGCGATGTGAAATGAAGATAGTACATGATCTGTACTCGAGGGATTTATCCTTGGAAATATGTCTTTCAAGGATGATCTGTGTGATTTTTCTTTATTTTTATCAATTGAAATGACAGAGTTATGATTTTTTGAAATAAATGTGTCATTTTTACTATTCAATTGATATTTGAAAAAATAATTTTCATATTAGTTTTATTTTCACATGTTTATTTCTATTTTTCCTCAAGGTAAAACTATCTTTTCTATCAAGGAAAAATAGAAACTTCCTTAGTGTGGCATCTTTTCATGACACTTCTATTTTTCAAAGTTCTGTGGGAGTGTAATTGCGTTATTTTGCCTGTTATTTCAAACAAAGCAGTTCTGGCCCTTCAGGGCCCGCGGGACTTGTCAATTGGTTTACATAAGGCAACTGAATTCCGTGTCATTGGTGTCAGGGGATGATTATGTCATCTTCCGCGTCATTTGGCAGTATTGCCAATATGTTCTGTGGGAGTGTAATTGCGTTATTTTGCCTGTTATTTCAAACAAAGCAGTTCTGGCCCTTCAGGGCCCGCGGGACTTGTCAATTGGTTTACATAAGCCAACTGAATTCCGTGTCATTGGTGTCAGGGGATGATTATGTCATCTTCCGCGTCATTTGACAGTATTGCCAATATGCATTTATCTCCTAAAACTCAATTTTATGTATTAATTTGTCTTACTACATATACTTGAATATATGTGACGTCTCATTTGAGGGGCTTAAGAGGGTTTCCTTCTGTTTTTCTTTTGATAATGAAATAAAAATAGAAGGAGTTATTTTTAGCCCATACTTTTGCGGGGTGACTTGGGTTGTTTTTTCTCAAGGATTCTAAATATGCAATAATATTTGATGTTTGATGCTTCAATAAGGGAATATTGTATATTTATCTCTTTTTAAGATGTTTTTATATATTTTTGATTATTATTTCTTTTATATATATTTTTATTTTAGATATTCATACATATTTTGGCTTGCTCAACATTGTAGCAAGCTGACAAAATTAAAACTTATATTTTCCTTATTCCAAATTTCAACAGTATTAAATAATTTCCTATTTTACAATCTCCTATCTGTGGGATCAGACGGATTACCTTTCCTTTCATATTGTTGAACTCTATATGACATGGCATAATGAAATGATTGCCATAATTCCTTACAATCACCTCTTTCTATAAGCCTCCAACCAAATTTCATTCTTTATGGGAGATTTAAGGAATTGAGTTTTTCCCTTGTTTTGTGGTTTGTTTCTCTTACATCCAACTTAAGGTTTCAATTTAAATCTACTAAGTAAGCATGTAAATGAAAGCATGCATTAGATTCCCTTATGCTTATTTTATTTAACTTGTTCTATTATTTTACAAACCTTATAGGATCATTTAAGCTTAACCATTGACCTCTTGATCTTGAATGATAGATTTTGACTTAGAGAGAGAGAGTGGAACACAAAAAAGCAACACATTCAAATTTAATGAATGGAAAACCTTTATTGTTGGTTAGAAATTTGAGGTGAGCTCATAAAAGTCAAGTGTAAGCCCATTGGCTGAGGAAAGGTTTTTGAAACAATTACTCAGGAATTAGAAGACATCAATCAAAAAAAATGAGAGAGAAGAAAAAAAATAGAGAAAATAAGATAAGTTATACAAAAATCATATAAGAATAGGAACATGACAAAAGTACAAGCAATAATCCCTGAAAAAATGAAGACAGAAAATTGAATATAAATCTGCACATCTTGTAGATGATTTGTGAGCCAGGGCCAAAGCACCTTACCATGCACCTATTTTTTTGAATGTAGGAGTGGATCTTGTAAAAATTAAAACATCAATATCTCAGCTGTCTCTAAAATGTCAAAGTATTTCTGTCTTTGAATCTCAAACTTACTTAAAAATAAAAACTCATTTCATTTAATTAAAAATCTCAAATCAATCAATTTGAATCAAAATCAAATCAACTCAACAACTCAATCTCAAAACTCAAATCAATACTCAATCTGTTTCCTATCTTCTTTTCATTTATTTTTCTTATTTTATTTTTCATTCTTATTTCATCTATTCTTTAAAATGTCTTTACTCAAATGATATCTTACTTATCTTCTTCCTACTTGAAATCAAATAAATCAAATCAACTCATAATCAACAATCTTAGTGTAATAATCCAAAGCAAATAAACAAGAACTTCAACTCACCCAAAAGAATATTAAGTCTTTCAATTAAATATATCAATTTTCAATATTGTGTTGGTTTATTTTCTTTTCTAAAATCTAGAAATGTTTTATTTTTATCCAAAATAAATCTGCTTTTAAATTCAAAGTTGAAGGTTAAAAAAAGACAGTCACTAAGACCAAGTAAACCTCCTCTCTTAATCACATGATTAGAGTATGCCATATGTTCATAATTTGTATTTAATCTTAAACCATACCTAGAATTGAAAGGACAGAAAAGTAAGTACCTCATAATTTGAAAAAGTCTTTAATCCTTAGATTTTAAACATCAACACAATCAACTAAATGAATGACACATTTGACTAAATGAATATCGAAAACTATAGTCTAGCTGAAAGCTGTTACTGAATTTAACCATCAATATCTTTTGACAAGGTAAGAAATTGACTTTCTTCTACAACTATTTTCTAGGAACAGTATTCTCCATTGCGTGAATTTCCTTGATTATTCTACCATAATTCATCCATTTATCATATCATATCAAATACTCTCTCAATGTCTTATTCCACAAGGACAGGAGAGATCGCCTACTTGCATAAATGGAGGGAAAAAAAAAAAACCAGTATGCAAAATTAATTGGGGATGAGTTTATCATTGTTCTTCAGAGATAAAAGTGATCAACTCAAGATAAACAAATGTAAAATACCTAGAACAACTCCAAACAGTATTCTCCATTGCGTGAATTTCCTTGATTATTCTGCCATAATTCATCCATTTATCATATCATATCAAATACTCTCTCAATGTCTTATTCCACAAGGACAGGAGAGATCGCCTACTTGCATAAATGGAGGGAAAAAAAAAAACCAGTATGCAAAATTAATTGGGGATGAGTTTATCATTGTTCTTCAGAGATAAAAGTGATCAACTCAAGATAAACAAATGTAAAATACCTAGAACAACTCCTTGAGTCCAGATTAAAATTACCATAAATCAAACAACTAAACCAGAATATGGTATCAAAAAAGGTAAACTTTTTGACAAGTTGTTGAAAATTTCACAAATAAGTGAAAAGAGTGCTTGTGGTAAATACGCTAGAATTTTAAATCAATGGGTATAAACCTTTATCAGAGAGTGAATTAATTGAAATTTCTTGAGCTATATTAGATTAAACATGATAGTTGTATATTTTGAACCATCAAGCAATATCAGGACTACAAGGATATGAAACTCATACCAACAATTTTCACTTAGAGAAGTGCTCATCCATAATGTGTTGTATGTGAAGAATTTTGAGCTCAAGATTCTGAAGATGAAGCTGAATGCTCTGATTGACTGGGCTAAGCTTTTTAAGAAGAAAGTGGAAAGAGTTTTTGACTCGATAATTTTCATTGCAATTGAGGAAGCAAGCCTTTTTATAAGGCTTGCTTACATAATCAATAATAAAAATAAAAAGAGAACAAAATATTTTATGGAGTAAAAAGCAACTAGAATAATTTTCTAATATAATTTTAATAAAGAAGATTTTGATTTAAGTAACTCATCAGAATTTATGGGAAGAACTAAGTGGCAAAATGTGTTGAAAAATTAGCCTGAAGGCATTTTGACTGAAGGTTTGATTTAGATAGGAGTATTTATGATATTAGTAGTAATATTTAGTAAAGAATTTAATTTTATTAATTTAATGAGTAGAAAACTGTTTTATTCTGAAAATATTTAATTATAAGTCACTCAATATTCCAACAGTATGATTTGACTTGATGTTGTGAGATTTTAAGTTTGCACGGTTTTATAGATTTTGGAAAAGCAGAAGAGAAGCTATGTGGTTTTCTGAGACACAATATGGTTAAGGAACCAGAAATGAAAGCCACTCAGAAAAAATTGTTTTTCAAAAAAAGACAATTCCATAGACCCAACTATCTCAAAGCAGGAAAGATTGAAAAATGAGTTTGCTTAGAATTGAAATAGGATGATAAGAAAAAGAAAAAAAGGAATTGAATACTGACCAGGGCAGAGATGGAGTAATTACCAGTAAGACTTTGATCATATGAAGCTAATATTTCCAAAAGAGAAGCTAGATTGGTGTAAAATAGAAAGCCAGAGAACTATGTAATTGGAAAACAAGAAATAACCAAATCTTCCAACATAATTTCATCCTTAGGTCTTAGACCATCTGTACTGGTTTGTCAAAAAGCGCGGGTTAGGGAAATTCAGCCTGGCTTAACCTGAAACCAAAACACATTGGGACCGGGTGCCGGGATAAATTAACCAAAAATTAAGAATCAGGTTGAACATTGTCAAATCTGACAAGGTTTAACCCGCGGTTTAAGGCACTTTGCATATGCATTTGCAAGCTTGGACTAGCCTGTGTTTAAAGCAATCCGCCCCCCAGTATGATATATCCATCCTCTCCTATGTCCGCAAGATCTTCAAAATGACCACAAAATCCAGAACCGGCAATTTTACAACGACAGAAGATGAATATATTTGCCAAAGTTGGATTGAAATTTCAACTTACCCTTTTTCCAAGAACTCACAGAAGAAGGAGCGATTTTGGGAGCGGATTGCAATAAAATTCAACACATACTCCGGGAGTGGAAGGGAGGCCAAAAGCCTTTCCAACAGGTAAAGTTTCATATTTCCATCTATTCTTTTTCAATCATAAACTTAAAAAAAAATAATTAAATTACTAGATGGGATGTTATTTGAAAGGCTACTCTGAAACTTTCATCTATTTATAACAAGATATAAAAAAATCCCCCATCTGGAAAGGTTGAGCCAGATTTCATGACAATTGCAAAGCATAACTACTACAATGAAACATGCAAGGGATTCAACCTTGAATCATGCTGGGAAATACTCTGAGAGCAAGGACATTGGTGCAAAACTGATACAAACCACAGTAGAAGACCTTATCCAGTCCCTGAAAACCATCAAGCCTCTTCACCTCCGCCTTTGGAACCCATGGTTTCAGGAATTTCCAATGAATTTCCAGAAGCTTCATCTCAAGATTGTCCTACAGAAATAAAAAATGCCATAAAATCAGTTCAAGGTGTTGAAATGGCAAAAAAA
>JNCO01009559.1:0-10674 GCA_000785685.1 Uromyces viciae-fabae
AAATTTAAATTATTAATTTATTTTTATTCAAAATAAATTTATTTTTATTTTTATTTTGAAATTAAAAACTTACCACTTTTAATTTATTTTTATTTTTATTTTATTTTAATTTTATTTTTAATCCCTTCTTTGTACATAAAGTCTTTTTATATTTTTGTTGTCTGAGACTTTTGTAAAAGAGATTTTATTTTATTTTTAATAAAAATTAATTTTATTAATTTTTATTCTATAATTCTTTTTTCTTATTTTTATTAAAAAGAATAAAACAATGTTTCTGCTTACTTCTATCTATAAGCACCATTTTTCTCTTGACTTGGCAAGGATAATTAGAGGTATTTTGACATATTCTTCACAAGCAAAATGTAAATAGGAATGGCAAAGTTGAGGGTGGGATAGGATGATTGACAAAGAAGCTCAGTGACCTCATGGAGAGGTTTGAGGAACCTCATCATTTGTGCCGCTTTTTCCCATTCAATACTATTGAGCTTGTACTTTGAGGTCTCAGATCTTGCACAAGATAAATTGCAGGCGTCCTTGAGATCAATCGCCCGTTCAAGCATCAAAAATGTTGAATTCCATCTAGTGGAGACGTCGAGGATGAGCAATTTGGAAGGATTGACAGAGGTAGTTGGATGATCATTTTGAAGTGTGTTTTTGTCAGGATAAGAGTTCTCCGCCAACATTCTGATCACCGATTGGAATGCTTCCGGCGTTGAGGGGAGCTGAGCACATCAACTTCTAAAGTGTGAATCCGAGATACTCCTGTTTTGAGGTTGACTCCATGCCCATCGGGTTCGTCAACTAAATTGTCAATCGCCATGATGTTGGTGTTGAGCGGGATTTCTTGTTCTTCAGACGACGGGGTTCCTATTTCAAGTTTTTGAAGTGTCTCATAGAGGGTAACTGTAAAGTTTTCCCCCTTACGTTTGCCTAGGTAAAAAACGTCAAATGCCCATTCAAAATTAGTAAGGAAGAGTAAGTAAACCAAATTAAAATAAAAGAAAGAAAAAACACATACCGTAAACAGCTGGCAAGGCAAAAATTAAATCAATGATTTGCCAATCATCGGTCATGCCATGCGCGGAAATAGCTAAGAAAGCGAGCTTATTTGGTGATGTCCAAGCATCAAGGGTGTAACCAATTGTTGTGAAGTTCTTGAGGAGCCGCTTGACTTGGTGATGATAAGGAATGTATAGTCTTGATACCTCAAGAGCCACCGGTTTCCGCTTTACTAACATTTTGGAGACATGTGAATTAATGAATTCCAAGAGGTGAATAAACTCCTTGTTTTCGACAAACAAGAAGGGTAGGTCTGCTGATGCGAGAAGATTGGCAAGCAGCCTTTTGAAGGTATGCGGATTGAGCTCCACCTAGAAAAAAAAAAAAAAACAAAGATAATGTATAAGTGTAAAATTATTCAACAGAAAAGGAAAACTGCAAACATTGACTTTGAAATAAGAGAAACTGAAAAAGAAAAAAAAAAAAAATTGAAAAACGCACTTGACTCTCAATGTGCTTGCGTTTAAAGAGGCTAGTGATGATTCTTTGCCCCTGCTCCCACTTTTTTGGATCATCAATATTGTGCATTCGAGTTAGATGTTCGATCATCGACTTGGTTCTTTTGGTTTTATTGCGGGTCAAAACTTTGTTGCACGGCTTACCGTGCACCACAGCTTTTGATTGGGTTGGACAATAAAATAAGTCCATACCCAGCTGCGCTGGGGTGCAATGTGGGTTGGTGTTGTGGCGGTCGAGCTAGTTAAGATGCTAGGGTCCTCCATAGCCTCGTTTTCAATTTCATCGTCTTGGGAGGAGCCCGTTTGGCTGATAATTGAATCAGCTTGCCAATTCATTGGATTGCAACCGCTATCAGGATTTTGAAGACAATGGGGGGGCGGGGCATGAGATGGATGGATGGGTGTTGGTGATTTTGATTTTAGATCAGATGTTTGATTTTGTCTGGGTGGACGGGGGGGGGGGGGGGGGATGGATAATAATTAATATTAATAATATCAAAATTTAAAAGAAAAAAGGCTATTAATACTAATAGCTGGGGGGATCTGGATAACCGGAAAGATTTAGATGATAGCCAATTGGGATCAGGTGGGTGCATCATGTGGTGGATATGAGATTGAGGAAATAATAATAAAGGGATATTCATATACGGGTAACGGATATAATGTATATCAGGATTCTGGTGACATCCTACAGGGTTTCAAGGGTTTGACCAGTTTCCCGATTGGATTAGATACCCGCCAGGAATATCCGCGGGAACCAAAGGTTTTCGGTTTCTCGCGGATATTCCCGTACTTGGCAGGTAAAAATTCAGGCTGCCAAAAGGTTGCCCTCAACGGGCGGGTATACCCGCGGATAAACCACCGTACCCTCCGGTAGGCTTCCCGTATCCGACGGGGCCCATTCCTAGGTCTCATATTGCATTTTTTGCCGTGCAATATATTCCAACCGCCAAGATAGTAAGATGAGTGGTTGGGTATATCAATATATTTATGTTTTGCCAAACATTGGGCGATATGATATTATTCCAAAAGGTATATACCGCGCAGTATCTGCCGGAAACAAACACGGCCTAAGTAACCTCCATGAAATAAAGAAGAATAAACAGGAAAGTATTGGGTATTTGAATTATAACTCAAAAGTCCTGCATTTATTAAATCTATGAAATTCAAATGGTGAAAAAAAAACCACATTGCTTGACTGAATGAGTCCATCAATCCCAAATTCTTATTTTTATCCTTTGGAGTGTGCAACCTTTTTTTATTTTTGAAAATTGGTTAAGTCATTTTTTTTATTGCATTTTTTCTGTCTATTTCTTTTTTGTTTTTTATTTTTATTTTTGAATCTTTTCCATTTTGCTTTATTTTACTTAGGAGTAGTCAAATATCTCCAAGCAAAAACTAAAAAAAAGGTGATGAAAAAGGGTAGTGTTTCAGTAATTTACAACATCTGTGGGGTGTTGTTTCCGACACCCCACAAAATAGTCAAAAAAATTACCATGGGGGTGTTCTTTTAGTAGATGACACCATTGAAATGGTGTTGTTCTAGTAAATAAAAAAAAAAAACATCCCAACAGATTCCCCTCCAACAGTTGGGTAAAAAGGTTTTGTTTTAGTAAATGACACCCTTAACTTGGTTTTTCTTTGGTAAATCAACACCCCTGTGCCTTCCCCCATGCCAATTTTGCTGCTTGGAAAAACAGCCCAGTGGCAAATGGAGATATGGCACTTACTTCCACATACAAAAAGAAAAAAAAGAAAAAGAGGCCCTCACCAGTTCAAACAAGAAATCCCCCCTCCCACTTCAAAAAAATAAATCTCCACCAAATTTTTGAAAATAATATTTTTATTATTGAAAGCAGAACCAAAACTAGAACAAGAAAATACGATTATGACCAACAAGAATATACCAAAGGAAATAATGGTTTTCAAGAAAAGAAAATAGAAAGTGAGATCATACCACAAGAAGAGTTTAGTTTTAACTTATGATTCACAGAAGAAATGTGGAGAAAGAGAGTGAGCACATGGACTAAAGATGAATAGATGAAAGAAATAAACAAAATTAAGAGAAGGAAAATTTTTTAATTTTGAGTTACAAAGTGAGTGATTGAAGGAAAAAAGGTTTGCTGAGAATCAGATTGTTGAGTTTGGAAACGGTGAAACAAATACGATACATGGATTGTATTGGCATATACACAGTATTGTATTTGTACCCCGATACACTCAATTTTGGGACAGGTGGATTGTAATTGATGATTTATCAAATACCAATACTGTGTATCGTACTTGCCGATACAAGATTCTCAGAACCTACGGATCATATTTGCAATCAAATACGATACACATCATGTATCGGTGGTATCGGTGGTATTTTAAGTTTCTCGTGTTTCAACTTATTTCAATTCATTTCAGTGCATTCATTGATTCTTTATGTTCATAACAAATATTTATTTTGTTTATTTTATAGTATATTTGTTTATATATTTACATGTGATGAAAACAATACAATAATAACTAAAGTAATACTATTTCTAATAAACTAAAGTAATACTATTGCTAATACTATTTCAAGTTGCCTTTGTTTTTTTTTTTTCATTTGTGCCAATTCCTCAGTGGTAAAATTTTGAGCCATCTCAAATTCATCATTGGCTTTGATTCCTTGAATCATCCATTGATGAGAACTTACACACCGCTCGATGGTCCTAGCCAATAAACGGCCTCGATTGTGTCCACATATATCAGCGGCTGCTGAGAAGAAACACTCCACACTTGCAGAAGTGGCAGAGCATGCCAAGTAATCTTTGGCGAACAATGATAAGATTGGAAATTCCTGTTGATGGTCCTGGAAAGATGCATCAATGGCAGTTAACGATATGTATAATTAATCAAAACAATTAGAACATTTTCAAATTACTTTCCACCACTTGAGACACTCGCTTGCTTGAGCTGCAGTGGACTTATATTTACCTCCCATGTAAGTTGTGAGCTCCTCAACCATAGGAGAATCACTTGCATCAGGGAAAAAGTCAACTTCATCTAGATCCAAACAATGACCAGGTGTTTGGCATTGGCTTGGAGGCTGTGATTTGGAACCTTCAGTTAAACTGAATTTAGCTTTAAGTTCAACCACCAACTTTTGATCGTAGTAAGTTTGTTGAAGTAGATTTTTGGCCCGGCTATAGGATGAAGGGAACCAAACCTTGAAAATAGATACTCAATAGGAGGGGTTAAGCATGGTGGCTAGAAGGATGGCATCACAGTCCAATGCTTTGTTGAGGTACTTCTCAGTCTTTTGCAGAATTTTGACAATCATTGACTTGAATTCAGGCTTGTTACCAGAAGCAAGCCGTTTTTTGAGGAAATCTTTGATGCATTTGTATTCAGCAACCTTCAGTTAAACTGAATTTAGCTTTAAGTTCAACCACCAACTTTTGATCGTAGTAAGTTTGTTGAAGTAGATTTTTGGCCCGGCTATAGGATGAAGGGAACCAAACCTTGAAAATAGATACTCAATAGGAGGGGTTAAGCATGGTGGCTAGAAGGATGGCATCACAGTCCAATGCTTTGTTGAGGTACTTCTCAGTCTTTTGCAGAATTTTGACAATCATTGACTTGAATTCAGGCTTGTTACCAGAAGAAAGCCGTTTTTTGAGGAAATTTTGGATGAATTTGTATTCAGCAAGCATCAGGCCTGCTGAGGAATGGTCACCCTCCATTTTTTTAGTGATAAAATAAAATTCCTACATCATGATTCATAGTAAATTAATTGATCAAACATTGATTGATGTGAACCATAAATGAATGAAACCTTACCCCAAGCAATTCATTCAGCTTCCTCAGAATCTCCCAGTTGCTCTGACTGATCTCATAATCACGTTAATAATTTTTTACCTCCTTCGTTTTCTTGCCTATCTCGTTTGTCATCAATGAGCTTTCCAATCACATTACGAGCCTGGTATGCACGGTCCCTGCTCTCTCACAGGACATTCCAACAAATCCCATAGCCGGCAATGAGAGTAGGGCCTCCATATTCAAGTTTTTTTGACCATACATCAAATTCAGATTGTGACCATACATCAAATTCAGATTGTGACCATACATCAAATTCAGATTGTTTGGCCGCAGAAGAAGTGATACGTTGAATCACAAAGTCTACCTAAAATGATGAAAAAAATTTGCTTTAATTTTTATTATGGACCGGAATCCAATTCCAATAAATACTGAACACATACCTTATGAAATAAGGAGACAACACGTGGACTAGAATTGACAGTAGAACTAGGTGATGCTGGAGAGGAATCCGACTCATCTTCCTTTCCATCCTCATCCGAGATCTCATCAGGAATAAGTGCCTCATCATCAGTATGAAAAATGTCGTCCTGCTCCAGTGAAACTCCCTCAGACTCTTCACCAATTGTTTTGAGTTCTGGAAGAAATCCAAGCACTCCATCCTTTTGGAGTGCCAATCCTTCAGGTTCCAAGTCAATTTCTTTGAGCCCAGCAGACAGGATGAGGGTGAGTTTATGGCAGAAACATTTGATGTGGTTGTTGCTGAGGTTGACATCGACACCGGTTTTTTTGAGGATTATACGATCAACCTCAGATGTCATTGTGCCGTTGTTTGAACCTGAATCGGTTGTCTGAGCTAAAATGTGGAGAAATTAAAACAAAAATAAAATAAGCAAGCTCGGTTTTATTAGTAAGAGATCAATTAGTGACAAGTGAGGGATCATTTAATATTACTCATCTTCTTGTGAAGTGAGTTCTTCAATACTATGTTGGAAAAGGGAACTGCAAGATATCGCCCCTTGTGGGTCCATGTGATATACTTGAGACCTAGATGACAGACTTTATAAGTCCATTCGTTGGAAATGTAAGAGGCAGATATACCCAAGAAGGCCTGGTGGTTGCCTTTCGTGTTCCAAACGTCATGGATCAGAGTTATTTTTGAGTTAATGCCCTGTGATCAGATAAAAAGAGGTTGGTTGAAGATTAACGATACATTGATTGAAGATTGATCCTTACCTGGAGAGTGGAAATGACCTTTTCCTGCAAATTAATGTACAACTTGTGTGCCTTTGTTGCAGCCCAGGTTCGAGAAAAAATCTTGATTCCCCGTCGAGCATAGGAGTAGGAGATTTGCATGATGTCATCCTCGATTCACAACCATGGAAGGGCATATCGAATGAGCCACATGACCATAATTTGGTTTTGGACTTTTGGCTCATAGGCAGTGGTTTGGATATAGCTGGCCATCATTGTGGTGTTTGAATCACACATTTTTTTTTTCCTCTTGCTCTTTCAAGGTCATCGGGAGGTTTGCTCCAGCCTTGATGGCCTCTTTTCTTTGAGGGCATGCAGTTCACATGAGATCGCCATTGTGGTGTTTCAAAAGATTTGATTGGCTATCTTTGGCTTGTTTGTATGTGTTAGAACACCACTTGCATCGATAATGGAGCCTGGGTCCCGTAGTCTACAAAGAATGTTCCAGTTTATGTGAGTACACCATGCAAAAATAGACTAAGAATGAGGAAAGTTGTGACTTGTACTTACTTCATTTTTTTCCATGTGTTGGTTTTTCAAAATATAACGCAACATCGTCAAACTCGCTTATGGTGACACCTCAAGTTTGTTTTTTAATTTTTTTTTTTGCTTCATCTGAATCTTGGGCAAGATTCATTACAGAGACCTGGTTTGAACTGGTGTTGCAATGAGAGATATCAATGGTGATCGCTTTTCTTTTCTTCTTGTTGGAACTGGTGCGGCTGGAGCGGGCTTGTTTAAAACTACTACTAGCCATGGATTAAGGATGAGACTGGAGAGATGACCGTTGCTTTTGTGAAGGTTTTTTGATGGGGGCAGACATATGAGAGCTTTGCTGGGAAGATGCATTGAAATCAACATTTGAGTCGCTAGATTGATTGCCACTTGGGCCACTGCGTACTAATGATCGTTGGGTGTCATTGTTGGGTCGAATGTAGTTTGGATGTGTCTTGACGGGAGTAATTATCCGGGTTGATTGGCGAGAGGGAGCTCGTGAGGGATGTGGGTTATGCTGAGTATCTTCCGAATCCGATGTGGGATGAGTGGATCAACTAGCTAAACTTGGAGGGCACATGGTGTTGATTTTTGAAGTAAAAGACTGAGTAGAAGTTGGTTAAGTCATAAGGATAAGAGGGAGAGTCGAGGGAAGAAAGATGTGGAGCGGCAAGAGTTGTGAAATCAGTGAGGATATTAGTATATGTAAGGCAATGTTTCATTCAACATAAATACATGTGAAATGTACCAATTATTATTTAATAATTGAGAATGAAAGATGCAGCGTAAATTATTATTACCAAATGACCAAAGGTTAATCATTACTTAATAAAATATATGAAAAAAAATAATTACAACAAAAGACTACATATTGATTTATTAATTAATTTTCCTTTTTTAATTTTTTTTGCGCTGTGGCTATTATATAGTCAATATCACCATCATAATATGCATCATAAGTATCATCATTCTTTTGGATGGTTTTAAATACATTAGTTGTTTTTTGATTAAGCTGTAAAGAAAATCCCAATCTACTAAATACCAAATTTGGTTGTGGTTGCATGGTGAAATGCTTGTACTCAGTAGCCCTCCAGACCATCCTTGCAACCCCATCCAAGCGCTCAAAGTTGAGACCAAAGTTACAATCAGGAAAAACAAAATCACCCCCTAGCACATTGAAACCATCAGCTTTAGTTGCAATCATTCCAGTTTTGGAATGAGTAGGAATCCACTGCACGAATGCAAATTCAGAAGTATCACTTTTGTCAATATGTGGCTTATTGAAGAAGCCATCATAAGTATAAGAAATTGAAGTTGAAGCTGAAAATTTAGTGCCTTCTTTG
The DNA here is from genome assembly GCA_000785685.1 of Uromyces viciae-fabae. Lineage (NCBI taxonomy): Eukaryota > Fungi > Basidiomycota > Pucciniomycetes > Pucciniales > Pucciniaceae > Uromyces > Uromyces viciae-fabae. Next base: position 8,396 of record JNCO01009559.1, read on the forward strand.
TTTAACCTAGTATCTGAGAATGATGGCATGCCAAGGTTCTTCATGAGTTTTTGGTTTTTTTGGAGAGCTTGATCGGCATGTTGTTCAAAAGAGTTTCCAATAATCTCAGCTGCACGAGGGCCATCAGTAGTCATAAACTCAATAAATTTGTCAAGTTTTGGTGTGATTTTGGGCTGAGATAAGTATAAGTCGATTCATTCATTTGGCTTCTGGAACTGACGCCAGCCTATCATGTTCATCTTCCCCCCAAGAGAAGGACCGTTGAAGCTAGAGATTGGGCTGGAAAATGACTTGTGCTTTTGAAAATAATAGCATAGGAATTCTAGATTGTTTATTTCGTTTGGAGTCATTGTGGCAAAGGGTGTGAATTTGACAAATCCAATAAGACAATTGTGTGAATTACGACCAAAAAAAATAACTTGAGTAGTGGGAAGGTCGAATCACTTAAAAGAGGGGGATTTTACAAAATTCAACGCCGTGGATAAACTGGATTGAGTGAGAACTTCTTTTCCAAATTGAGGATCGAATTCATTATAAAGCTGTACTGGTGAGGGTTTACACATATAAACAAGAAGACTAGTATATTTAGACCTCATGGCTTCTTGAGCGTTGTGTGTTATGGATAATTTATTAAGCCTGGTATCTTTGGCCTTATTCTTAAGAGTTTTTCTTTGCATTATGTACTCCCGATAAGGAGTAAGTGACCTGAAAAAAAGAAAAAATATACAGACACAAAAACATAAAGATGATGACAAAAAACATTATATCAGTATAATCAAAAAAATAAGACTAACATAAAGATAGATTAAGGAAGGAGGAAGAAAAGGGAGGGGAGGAGGGGAAGATGTCTGCCTAGGCTTATTGTTGATTGATTCTCCCTATCCGGTGACAGTGAGAGGCAAGGAGAGCAAGGCGGACAATAAGGAAGAAGGATTGAGGCGAGAAAATATTATAAAAAAAAACACCCACAACGTAGCAGGGGGGAAATAAGATTGAATTTGGCTGGGAGGTGGGTCGGCAGGGCGAGTAGGTATGCTAGTATCATCATGCAGGGTAGGCTTAGCAGGCAAGGTAGATAGCTCGGCAGGGCGGGCAGGTAGGCTAGCAGGAGGGCGGGCAGGTAGGCTCGCAGGGGCAGTCGGCAGGCAGGGTAGCAATTAGGCATGGTTGGGCAGGTAGCAAGGCAGGGTAGCTCGGCAGGCAGGAAGCAGGTAGGGGGTCTCTGGGCAGGTAGAAAGGCGGGGTAGCGAGGCAGTCGGCAGGCAGAGGGTAGCAAGGCAGTCGGAAGGCAGAGCGTAGCGAGGCAGTCGGCAGGCAGCTTTGGCGGGCAGGGTAGCGAGGCAGCAAGTCAGGAGGGTAGCGAGGAAGCAAGGCAGGCAGGGTAGGGTAGCTCGGCGGGTCGGAAGGGAGCTTCGGAGGGCAGGTTAGCGCGGCAGGAGGGTAGCGAGGCAGTCGGCAGGTAGCTCCGGCGGGCAGGGTAGCGAAGCAGGTCAGGGTAGCGAGGCAGATTCGGTGGGCAGGTTACCAAGGCAGTCGGCAGGTAGCTCCGGCGGGCAGGGTAGTAAGGCAGGAGGGTAGCGAGGCAGCAAGGCAGGCAGTGTAGGGTAGCTTGACGGGTCGGCAGGCAGCTTCGGAGGGCAGGTTAGCGAGGCAGTGGGCAGGCAGCTTTGGCGGGCAGGGTAGCAAGGCAGGAGGGTAGTGAGGCAGCAAGGCAGGCAGTGTAGGGTAGCTCGGCGGGTTGGCAGGCAGCTTTGGAGGGCAGGGTAGCGAGGCAGCAAGTCAGGAGGGTAGCAAGGCAGCAAGGCAGGCAGGGTAGGGTAGCTCGGCGGGTCGGCAGGCAGCTTCGGCGGGCAGGGTAGCAACACAGGTCAGGGTAGCAAGGCAGTCGGCAGGCCGCTTCAGCGGGCAGGTTAGCAAGGCATTCGGCAGGTAGCTCCGGCGGGCAGGGTAGCAAGGCAGGAGGGCAGCAAGGCAGCAAGGCAGGCTGGGTAGGGTAGCTTGGTGGCTTGGCAGGCAGCTTTGGAGGGAAGGTTAGCAACGCAGGTCAGGGTAGCAAGGCAGTTGGCAGGCAGCTTCGGCGGGCAGGGTAGCGAGGCAGGAGGGTAGCAAGCCAGTTGGAAGGTAGCTTTGGTGGGCAGGGTAGCAAGGCAGGAGGGTAGCGAGGCAGCAAGGCAGGCAGTGTAGGGTAGCTTGGCGGGTCGGCAGGCAGCTTCGGAGGGAAGGGTAGCGAGGCAGGAAGGCCGCGAGGCAGTCGGCAGGTGGCAAGGCAGGAGGGGAGC
>JNCO01009560.1:0-10669 GCA_000785685.1 Uromyces viciae-fabae
TGATTCTTAATCATAAATTTAAGAATTTTTGAAATATTATTCATTTATTAGTTTTTTTCAATTTGAATCCTCATACGATCTAGTTTTTATTACTTACACCTAGTTTTCATCACTGACAAAATATTTCTCCGCCTTTGAAATTAAATCACCTTTCAACCAAGAATGTAAACACGATTCTGGAATGACTGTGCTGATCTGGCTTGCTGATTGACTGGGGCCAATTGAACTACTATTGTTGTTTGACATGATTGAATGAAGAAATAAAATGTTTTTTTCAGGTTAATTTGTTCAAATTGTTAGTGTTGTGATTTGAGTAAAAATATTTGAAATTATGTTTAAAAATTAATTTGAATATCTGGTACGCATCATGAAAATTTTCCCATAAAATAATTAGAATTAGAAACTAATAAATACCGAATTCTAATTCTAATAATTCGGCAAAATTTGATATAATTTACAGAAGGCTGAACATTCGGGCCCCGAATACTTCGAATCCGAATTTCGGGTTTGAATAAATTAGAAGTGCCAGGGTCTGTGTATGATATGCTTATAGATGTGAGGTCTCATGCTGGAATATACGGAATAGTTCATGACAATTGTGTCGTCAACATGAGACCTTTTGAAGTTGAAGATATTGGAACAGAAGTAGAAAGAGACACTCGTTTGAGAGACACCAAATGGGAAGGGAGAAACTTTATATCTCCAACCTATACGCCAGCAAGTTTAGAGGCTGGTAGAATACGTACATTATCTTATGGAGTTGCCACTAGACTAATGACACGAAAGCAACTAGATTTTATGAGATGGGTAGGACAGATAATAAACGGTACACCGAATGATGAACCCCAAGTCGAGATTCATTTTATGGGTTCAGTTAATAAATGTGCTTTTGTGACGGCAGAAGAGATATCTAAAGGATGGGCAGAGTTTGATGGAATAGATGCACCTAGCCTTTATCTTAGTGCAGACGTTAGCTTCATGTTCTTTTCAATATTGTCAGGTTGTCTGATGAGACCCTCTAATGGCGTTCAGAACTTGCATTCTGAGATACCTTTGGATAAGAAGTGGTTAGACTCTAACATTTACAATGATTGTACTAAGTATGTAATTGGTAATATGTTAAGATGTTCAAAGCCTAATTTTCGGACTATTTCTAACATGTTCAATATGCTATACCCGTTTATGCGTGATGATGATCCACCTAGACCTTTGCTTGGATGTTCAATGTCAATGCAGGCTATATGTAAGCCAAGAACCGAATTATCCTCCTCGGTTGCTCCTATCAATGAATCCTTACCTATACTGAGAACCCCTTTGATGAACAAATTAATAGGCCAGATAAAGGACAATCCCTATATGTCGGTACCTGGTGTACCTATGTTGACTGTCTTTTGTAACATGAAAAGTAATTTTGAAGACGTACTTATCATGGAAGATGAGTTCAGTAAATCTGGATTTCTAAGTCACAAGGGTGTTATATACCATCAGATTCCGATGACGACACCACAAATGTCTAAAGGTGATATCATATCCAACAGACCTGGACCAAATCAACAGCATTGGTGGAGACCTTCAGATGATGGTACGGTTTTATATGAGGGTATGAGCAAAACTAAGGTAAGATATGTATGTGCATCCATGTTCTCTACTCGTGCTAGAGTAGGCGATAAATTTGGCACACCTCATGGACAAAAGTTCGTTCTGTCCCAAATACTCCCCCGTAAAGAGATGCCGTCTTTTAAGTGCAATTCCACTGGAAAGGTGTTCAAGCCCCATATTGTTATAGCATCCTTATCTATTCATAAGCCCGGTACCATGGGAAACATTTAATGTTATTGAGGCCTTCAAATTTACACCTGGATCTTCAGATAGATTTGTTAGATTGGATCCCATTAATTTTGACGTGGATGGCATAAGAAAGAGGGACTGCAAATGTCTAAACTCTGACCTCAAAGAAATAATGAGAGATGGTTGTTTGCTGATAGCTGACTTTGGTATTTGTACTCTTTGGGCATTGGTTCATATCGTCCGTGACAAACAGCAATATGTCAGTCGAGATGTCAGAGGTATCAATTTACCTAAGGGTAGGCTTAACAGCGGATCCGTTAGAATGGGCAAAATGGAATTGCAGACAATGTATAGTGCAGGTTTAATTTACTCATTGAATGAAATGTTGGAAAATAGTGATTTAATAGTAGTAGATACCTGTCCTAGTTGTCGTAGAATAACCATTCTCTGTGATTGTAAATACATATCTGGAAACCTAGTTAAAGTAATAGTACATGAGGCTACTGTTAAGTTTGATCTATACAGGGCAATTTATGGAATAAATGCGTTTATAGGCTATGAACGCAAGGAAGAGGCTGAGGAAAATAAACATACTAAAGAACCAATGCCATGTGAATTGTTCAGATACATAACATAATTTTTAAAAATCAATGTAATTGATTATAGGTTGCTGTGCAATGCGAATATCGGACTTGCCTTTGGAATTTGAAACGTTTGCCAATTCTTTTCTCATCTGCAAACAAACTTCCTTCTGATTCAAACACTCCAGGGTTCTCTTTATGAACTCTGTATGTTTATCACTCTTCAACGACTGTACAAACATTTCGTTGGACGAGCAATCTCGTGGTCGTACGGAGCAATAGTTTATTAAGAATTTAGAATCCCTCACAATGTTATATTGAAGTAGTAGTATGACATCAGAAATGGGTGATGGTATTATTAAAGAAATAGAACGCATAGCATCTATAAGTTGTACTAGTGAACTGTAAATAGTACTTCTATCATTGGAAACCATAAGCTGCTACATCAAAAGAGCCGAAGCGTTCGGTAGATCACCCTTACCTTTTCTTTTTAGCAAACTTATAAAATCAGTATTTCTTATAACATTGTTCAGTGATATAGGTGGACGATGTAGTCTTACTATTGTCTCTATGATTGTTGTCATTTTACTGTACATACTTCCTATTGCAAGCTTAAATACAACCATTTCTGATAGTTCTACATGACGCACTATATTCTTTACAATGCTGAGTATGAGAGTAGAAAAAACCTGGCCATTACAATCATACTTGACATCAATGGACTCCAAGTCACCTTAACTTTACCACTGGGTATAGCAGTTGCATGAGCAAGTATATTAGTGGTTGTCACATAGCAGTTACATTTTTTTTTTTGGTAAACCAAGAATCGTTGACACTTGTTCTGCTCATTGTACACCTTCCTCACATATTTTTTTTCTATCATTTGGCCCTTAAAACCCAAAAATGGTCAAATTTTCATTTCATTTTATTTTATTTTCTGTTGATTGTATGTGGTACCCACCTCAAGCTAATTTTCATCTTAATTGGTACTTTGAATTTCTCTGATCCAAACCATGTTCAATTTATTCATTTCCATAATCTATTTTCTCATCATTTCCCCCCATAAATCCAAAAATGTGCACATTTTCTTTTTTAAATTTTATTTTTGAATCTGTTGATGGTATCAAGTACCTCAAGTTAATTTTTGTATCATTTTGATCAATTTCAATAGCACATTTACCATTGCATCATCAAGTTTTTATAAAATTATGAACCAATTTTCCCCACAGATGACTGAGTTCAATCATCATCATTTTTTGTGCAAACCAGATTCTTTTTTCAGATGTAATCATAGTCCTTTTTGTTTTAATAAGAGCATACTTTTCTTTTCTCTCATTCTACTTTGTTAGGTGCCATCTGTTATGTTTGATTCAATTCATTAAAGGCGTCATTTTGGTATTTACAATCAAGTTCTACTTGTTTTATAAAACAAATGAAACCAATTTCACAATATCAAACTAAATTTAACTCAATCCAGCATCATCTTTCAATTTTTGAGCTCCAAATTATCAACTCAACAGTATATAAATAACATTTCTTTGCATCACAAGAACATGTTATTTTTCCTTCAAATCCTGAAAAATTTCTTAAAGACCTAGAAAATATAGATGATAATAAAAAACAAAAAGAAAAAAGTGTTTCTTCTTCTCTTAACAATTCATTTCACTCCAATATTCCAGAAGATTTTGAAAATTTTGATAAAAAATTAAATGTTTTGTTAGAAAATCTTAATATTGTCTACCAAAATCATAATAATTTTTCATCAAATTATGGGTACAAATGATTTAGATTCACCTCCTAATTTAGTAAGTATCCATCAAAGATTGACTGATATTGAATCATTCATTCAAAATCAAATCAAAACATTTGAATCATTGAATAATATTGAAAATTTAGATCAAAATCTTAAAGATTTAAATTTAATTCCTTAAAGATTTAATTAAATTTAATTCCTGATTCTAATTAAGCCAAAAACTGAGGTGTTTAATCAAATTAATGACTTAATAGATCATAATCATAATTTAGAAACTAAATTTGATAAGAAATTAAATGATTTGGAGGAAAAGATGAATCAAAAATTAGATACAATTTTAGAATTGTTGAATAAAAAACCTGTTATAACCAAAATGGAAGATATGCCTTCAGAGGTTAAATTTAATGGTTCCATGGGACATGAAGGAAGTATAAATTCTCCAATTGATATGGATAAAGAAATCCAAAAATAGATTTTACATGGTTTACCCAAAATTAGTGATTGGGCCACTTTTAAAGGAGGAGAGTATGATCATGTGGAGTTCATGGAATGGATTGATACTTGAAAAAATGATTCTAATCTCCCAGTAGTTTAATCACTAGTAGATTGGGAAGTTTGCTGAAGGGTGTTGCAGCTATCAGCTCACCTGGGTTGACAGGGAATGATTAGTTCAAATTACCATTCAGTGGTAAGTTTTATAGTTGGAGCACAGTAGTGCTCTATGCACATTAGTAGAGACCATTAAAAAAGAGATCAGCAAATAAACAAGAGTTCTATAAATTGGAAAAAATGTATTAAAAAAAAAATGATGCAATTGTCTGCTTCATACAAGACAACAGCAATAATATTGTCCTGCTCAACAAACCAAGGGCAACAGCTCATATAGAATGCTGTTCTGTTGACTAGTCTTTATTATATTTTGCCTGATATTTTTTGTCTGATGTTTGACTTAACAGTAACTTGCAATGAACCAAGGAATACAAAAAAAGCAAAAAAAAGTCAACTTACCATATGGAACATTAAATGGAAGATGAGAAATTAAGAACAAGCCAAATTCAGACCAAAAAGTCAACTTACCATATGGAACATTAAATGGAAGATGAGAAATTAAGAACAAGCCAAATTCAGACCAAAAATAGGTTCTCAGTTCAGTATGGCACATCTTTGTCTCTTCTTTCTATTTTTTCTTAAGAAAGAATATAAGTTATGTTTGAAAAGGCACATAAAATAAAGAAAATGAATGGTCTTTGCAAATCGGCAAAAGGACTTTTTGATTGAATTCCATAAGAGTCAAAAAAAAAAAGTTAAGAAACAAAGCAGAAGATACAATCATTTGACAAATCAAGACTGGATTACTAGCAATTTCAGATACCGTTGTAGTTAAAAATTTGTGTGAACACATGTGAGATTTCATGATTTTTTAGGTCATAAAAGAACTCTTCATACAGTGTGAATACAATCAAAATTCGGCTTCATCATTTTTAAAGATTTGTAAAAAAAGAGAATATTGAAACTTTTTCAAAAAGAGAAATCTATATCACAGTTCACCCACCAACCTTTATTTTTCATCGGACTTGTGGATATACAACAGAGAGATGTGATAGATTCGAAAATTGAATCCTATGCTGTCTCTGTGCTATCATTAAAGCTTTGATGGCATTATCGAGTTGATTACACCAACCTTTATTTTTCATCGGACTTGTGGATATACAACAGAGAGAGATGATAGATTCGAAAATTGAATCCTATGCTGTCTCTGTGCTATCATTAAAGCTTTGATGGCATTATCGAGTTGATTACAAAGTATGCTACCTCGACTCTTCACCCGCCGGCTCTTAGACAGCCTGGTTCAATCCTCTATGTGTTGCATGGAGTGAAAATTGAACTTGTCTGATGTATAAATTGATTCACTCCGTGCAATTTCAGGGGTGGACTTCGGTTCTTGCGCGCGTGCAAGGATGACTTTGAATATTATTCAATTTGAATTTTATTTTTCTTCTTGATCGATTGAATCAAGAACTTCTGAAGAGAGGGAATCTCTTTTACCGAATCATAACTACAAATTCAAAAGAAGAAGAAAAAAACAAACAATTCAGTTTGGTTTCAATTCTTTTTGCGAAGTAAGTATTTTAATAAAAAAAGTATATATCATGACCACCAACGGAGATACACCCAGTCATAATCAACCAGTACCCAGTCCATCCGCCAAACACGATGAACCTCAATCTAATGACCCAACCCAATTGGCCACCCATTCCCCTGTTGGTCAGGAAGAAAACACCAGCATTCGTTCACCTCCAACAGCCTCCGTCAATCGTTTGACCCCTGATGACCAACAACTCAGAGAAGCCATACTCGCTGCTAGAGAAGGCGCACCTTCTTTGGGTGTACCTAAACTATTACTCAAACTCAAAGAACTCAATCCTGAATGGCAACTGAGCGAAAAAAGACTGAGAAAATTCCTAAATTCCGATCAAGTACCACGCCCTAATATCCAAAAACAACATCATTCCGATCTCTCTTCAATTCCTAGACCACCTTCTGATCCGCTTTGGTTACCAAATTACGTATGGGAAAAAGATTGGGAAGCTGCTGATGCCGAGAACTCACCCAACGAACCAGTTAGCTCTTTGGATGATACCTTGTTGTTGGAATGTAAACAACGCTCCGTTAAAATTGAACCCGTTAGGTTCACTGCTACTAATAAAGGAAGTGGATTAATCGCTAAAGATTTTATTCCTAGAGGTGCTCAAATTATGAAAGAGGATGCTTTCGTTTGGGTACCTCCTACCAAGTTAGTCTTGTGTTTTTTTAAATCGCCACTGAATACACTTGAATAAATCTTTGCTCACTTTTTTTTTAATCTCCCCCTTTGACATCAACCTATCTAGAAATGTCTCTCGCTTGGTAATGTCAGGGCAAAGTTGCGCATTCTGTGGCCGAGCGTTTTCCATGCAGCGTACCAAGGCCCAGCCACACTGTCCACATCATCCAGCACCGGGATCAAAGGAAGCAATAGCAGCTCAGAAATTAGTTGTAACTACCTCTACAAGCTTGACGACGGGTGGAAAATCTGTCACTGAAAAACTGGATGGACCCGAGCCTTGCTACATGAGATATTGTACTCGAGTCTGTGCGCAGCGATCGGTAGATTACTATGGACCATTAGTCTGTCCACAAAAAAATCCAGAATATATGCAATTGGTTCGTTATACCGATACCGAAGACTTTAGAGGAGCTCATATGGTATTCAAAATATTTGCTAGAATGTTAATGGCAAATGAATCGGGTGACATCTCTTCTAATCCCTCCTTCAAACCTACCAAGGAATCCTCAGCCAATGACACACAGAATGAAGATTCAAATGGTACCTCTAATGGTCACGATGGAAATCATGACAAAAATCCAGATGAATCAATTTTAACCGGAGCAAAAAAAAGCAAGAAGCCTAAAGCTAAAAAAAAAATATCAACTCTAGATCAATCTATCGAATTTACTGGACCTAGTGTCAAATTTGAAGAATTAGTGAGTCGAATAACCGGACTGGCCACCATTTCTGATCGAGCTAGACGTGAGAAGTACCATGGTGGTGGACATTTAGGATCACATTTTGCCGATATTAGATATGGACAAATGTGGCGGAATGGATGGCAAGCTGTGATTAAAGCATTACATATCAACACTGGTTATAGACCTATTCCTTCTTCCGATCCAAACTCACCCGCTTCTCCTACTGAAATTTTTTGGAATTCATTCTGGCAACGTCGTTTGAACCCTGATACTATCGCACATTATTTCGGACTTAAAAGTTTCCTTGAATTCGTCGGTAAAGTTTCTTTAAATTGTGAAGCTGATCATGGTCTTTATCTCCTACATTCAAGGTTCAATCGTTAGTCTTTTTTATTTATTTTATATATATATACTTACGCTCAAAATATATATTAGAATGTGCAATTTACATGGTCTTACAATCGGCTTCACGAGAATCTACGTTTAATCTGACATATACTCAAATGGAATTATTTAGATTCATGCGACCCAAATGCAGCCGTGTCTAGACACCCTGGTCCTGGATTCGAAGAAATTCTTAAGAGCTCACCTTCTACTATTTATGTTATATCAAAGAGAGAAATCGCCAAAGATGAAGAAATTACTCTGTCTTATGTTAATCGTATGTATTTTTATAATTTATTTTATCTACCTTGATTCATAAAATCAACCATGCTTTTTAATTAACATGAACTACATCTTCCGTCGATCTTTTCTTTTTAGCCGATTTGAACTTAGAATCTAGGTCAGTTCAAATCTCACATTTTATTTCTTTTTTGGGGATATATATAGTACGATTTAGGATGCTCGAAACTGATTCATTCTACCTATTCACCTACACACTCTCATGAATTTATTAAAAAATAATTCAAAAAAAATAAAAAATAAACAGACGAAGAAAGTTATTTGAAGATTATTTATTTTCATGTTTTTGTAGTAGATGTAGACAAGCGTTAAATGAAGTAGAAGATGCAAAGCAACTTTTAGAATTAGCAAAATTTGAAAGAGATCAAAATAAATTAATCTCACCTCCTTCTCATCATCATCATCATAATAATAATCCTTCTTCTTTTCATCAACAAGATCTTAAAGAAAATAATCTTAATCATCGTACTAATCAGTCCGTGGTTTCTGATGATATGAGCTTTTCTTGTTTTTAATTTTACCCTTTTTTTTCTCTTGTTTCATTTCTTTCACTCGTTTTTATTTTATTTTACTTTATAATTATATTACCATACCACTTATATATATATATATACCTCTTGTTTCTGTCATTCCTTAAATCCAAGACTTTTATTTTTGGGACCTTGTTTTTTTTTTTTTTTTTTCATTCTTTTTTTTTTCATCTGTTTTTTTTTTTTTTTATTTTATTTATATTTTTTTTTTTTTTTGAATTTTGAATTTAAATAAAATTTCATTAAGACATCAATTATCAAGTGTTTTTGAGATTTTTTTTTTTCAGACTTATTGGAAGACTTCCCGTCGACTTTTAGACGCGGCGTAACTCCCCGTAACTTTAATTTAGAGGGGTCTAAATTTCTACGAACGGTGGAGATGTTTCTAAAATTTTCATCAACTGAACCTCCCGAGTCCCAAGAATCAAGATAATCAACTTTGATCAATTTGGTATTTCAATTGATTTGTTCAATTCAATTAACCTAAAAAACTAACTTTTGTTCTTTTTCTTATTGTTCCAAAAAAACTAACTTTAATTTAGAGGGGTCTAAATTTCTACGAACGGTGGAGATGTTTCTAAAATTTTCATCAACTGAACCTCCCGAGTCCCAAGAATCAAGATAATCAACTTTGATCAATTTTGTATTTCAATTGATTTGTTCAATTCAATTAACCTAAAAAACTAACTTTTGTTCTTTTTCTTATTGTTCCAAAAAAAAATTACCAATTTTTTTTTTTTTTTTTAGGTTTTGAAAAAATTTGATTTCAAAAAAAATTTCAAAATAGCAAAATGGGTGAACTTAACTAAGCCCCTTGATTCAAGGTCCAGAGGAGTGCGGCAAAGCCATGCATGGCTGCTTGGCTGTCCTCAAAGGAGGGACTTAGGTGTAAAACGGAATTTTCGCCTGAGAGGTTTTTGCAAGTTTGGTGCAAAAAGTACCAATGTCTCAATACCTCCAGAAAATCTTGTCATGGGCCCAAAAATCCTTGATAGAAATGTAGACTAGAATCCTGGCTTCCATCTGTACCAATGTAGAGCTATCAGTTAATATCATTCCCCTTGAAATTGAGGCCCTAATCTGACACACCACTTCTGGGACTCAAATGACAAGCACAGATTGTGGCTTTTCAATAGAATTGATAATTCTTTCATTCTTTTTTTCTTTGGGAGAAATACAGTGAGGAAAGTAATAATAATAATGATAATAATAATAAATGGAAGGATGAAGTATTGCTTGTTCCCTTTCAAGCAAGGTGCATACCATCATAAATGGTTAACACTTTCAGAAGATATGGGGAAAACAAAAAGGTGTCCCATTTCTTGAAACTTCTCAGGCAAAAAATTGATTTTACTGGGTAAGTCCCTTGTGTTGACCCCGCACCACACACAAGTAGACTTAGTTAAGTTCACAAAATAGGTTAGTTTGAGATCTTTTTTTTTTTTTTTGGTTTTTCTCACTTCCAAAGTATTTTCCAATATATTCAAAGCTTTAGATCTGCAATGATTAATGCAGCTATCCATTCTGCAGTGCTCTCTTTCTTGTTTTTTTTTTTTTTTTTTAAAAAAAAAAAAAAAGAAAAATTATGGTTTGGTATGAACAATAAGTTAATTTTTTTTTTCTGGATGTTTACCAGTACCTGTGCATATTATCAATTGTTTACCCAAACTATAATACATTATAATAAGCTTTATTTGATTCAATGGTAGGCCTGTAAGTGGATAAAGGTATTGAGGAAGTGATCAAACAGGATGGTGGCTAGCACATCAAGTATACTTTATTTATCTTGCAACAAATGTTTCTTTTTTTTTTTTTGGGGGGGG
>JNCO01009561.1:0-10669 GCA_000785685.1 Uromyces viciae-fabae
TTTTTTTTTTTTGCATTTATCCACAGTTTCGGGGTTTATCTTAACCTCTATCAACTTATATTCCATGGTACAGGGCCCTTTCATGAAGTTTTGGGGCCCTGTGCAAATCTATTTTTTTTTTCTATTTTTTTTTTTGGTTAATTTTTGGGGGTCAAAAAACCCTTCAAAAATTCTGATGAATTTCTTTGGTGGCCTTTAGACCCCCAAAAACCCATCCATCTTTTTATTTTTCCCTCACGTGGTTTTTTAAAAACCATGTGAGTTTGCAGAAAACTGCGGGCACGCGGTCTGTCGGCGCGGTCAAAACGGTGTGAGTTTGCGGGCGGACCACGTGAATTTAGTAATTCCCTTTATATATTATACTTTATCAATTTTATTATCCACAACTTCAGTCTTGCCTTTAGGTAAGCTTATCTTTTTATTTTATATCTATATTCATATTAAAATTATTTTGTATTTTTATTTTTATATTTAAGATTATTAATCACTGCAATAAATCTGTAGTTGTAATATTTTTACAAATCTTAGGATGATAAAAGCCCCCTTTGATAGACCTTGGGTTTCTTTCCTTGACCTTAGCATTTCAGTATCTGAATCTTGTTCCAAATCAATCACATCCACATCTTCATCTGCAGATAAACATTTGGATTGGCAAGGCTAAGACTGGAGTGAAGGATGAATAAATTTAAGATTGGTTAAAGAATCCAACAATGAAATGGAAAACATACCAATCGAACTTCTCTATGTGGTTTCTGCTCAGAGTTCTGGCTGGTTGGAATTTGATTTGGCCTCTGGACTGACCACAATGACAGTGGTGGTTTGAGTTTCCTGGCGGCCTGGAAGGTACCATTCTTTGGTGAAGGGGGGTTACTAGGAAGTACCTTTGCCTGGAGTGTTTGGTGAGAATTGCCACCGGTTGAGATGAATCCTGGTTGCTCCAGTGGGATTCTTATGCAAGTAGATTGCCATTTGGTGGTGTTGATGTTGATGGGTGGTGGTATTTGTATGATTAGGGGGGTGTAGTTGTGTTCAGATTTCATTTTGGGTTTAGGATGTGGATATGGGATGGGTATTCAAGATATTAAGCAGAGTTGGACTATGCTGAGCCTGAGCATAATTGATTGGAGTATTTAAATTATTTTTTTTGAAGGGGGATTATTTTACAATATCCACCAGAGAACTAGTTTCTTTCCATATGAAATAATACTGTCATAGAAAAAAAAATTCATTGCTTATGAAAAACCTTTGATTCAACACAAATACATGTGAAGTGTACCAATTATTATTTGAACGGTTGAGAATTAAAGATGCAGCGTAAATTATTATTACCAAATGTCCAAAGGTTAATCATTGCTAAATAAAATATATGAAACAAAATAATTACAACAAAAGACTACATATTGATTCATTAACTAACTATCATTTTTTAATTTTTTTTTGTGCTGTGGCTATTATATATTCAACATCACCATCATAATTTCCATCATAAGTATCATCATTATTTTGGATGGTTTTAAATACATTAGTTGTTTTTTGGTTAAGTTGTAAAGAAAATCCCAATCTACTAAATACCAAATTTGGTTGTGGTTGCATGGTAAAATGCTTGTACTCAGTAGCCCTCCAGACCATCCTTGAAACACCATCCAAGTGCTCAAAGTTGAGACCAAAGTTACAATCAGGAAAAATGAAATCACCCCCTAATACATTGAAACCATTGGCTTTAGTTGCAATCTTACCAGTTTTGGAATGAGTAGGAATCCACCGCACAAATTCAAATTCATAGGTATCAATTCACAAGTATAAGAAATTGAAGTCAAAGCTGAAAATTTAGTGCCTTCTTTTTTTAACCTAGTATCTGAGAATGATGACACAAATTCAAATTCATAGGTATCAATTTTATCAACATGTGGCTTATTTAAGAAGCCATCACAAGTATAAGAAATTGAAGTCAAAGCTGAAAATTTAGTGCCTTCTTTTTTTAACCTAGTATCTGAGAATGATGGCATGCCAAGTCCCTTCATAAGTTTTTGGTTTTTGGAGAGCTTGATCAGCATGTTTTTCAAAAGAATTTCCAATGATCTCATCTGCATGAGGGCCATCACTAGTCATAAAATCAATAAATTTTTCAAGTTTTGGAGTAATTTTGGGCTGGTCTAAATCTAAGCCGATTCTTTCATTTGGCTTCTGGAACTGAAACCAGCCTATCATATTCATCTTCCCCCCAAGAGAAGGACCATTGAATCTAGAGATTGGGCTGGAGAATGACTTGTGCTTTTGAAAATAATAGCATATTAATTCTAGATCATTTATTTCTTTTGGAGTCATTGTGGCGAAGGGGGTGAATTTGACAAATACAATAAGACAATTTTGTGAATTACAATCAAAAAACATAACTTGAGTAGTGGGAAGATCAAATTTCTTAAAAGATGGGGATTTTACAAAATTCATGGCCTTAGATAAACTGGATTGAGTAAGAACTTCTTTTTCAAATTGAGGATCAAATTCATTATAAAGTTCTACTGGTGAGGGTTTACACATATAAAGTATAAGACTAGTATAATTGGAACTCATGGCTTCATGAGCATTGTGTGTTATGGATAATTTATTAAGCGTGGCATCTTTGGCCTTATTCTTAAGGGTTTTTCTTTTCATTAAGTACTCCTGATGAGGAGTAAGTGACCTGAACAAAAGAGGAAATATACAACCAAGAAAACATAAAGATTATGACAAAAAATTATATCAGTATAATCAAAAAATATAAGACTAACATAAAGACAGATTAAGGAAGGAGGAAGATAAGGGAGGGGAGGAAGGGGAGGAAGGGGAGGAGGGGAAGATGTCTGCCTAGGATTATTGGTGATTGATTCTCCGTATCCGGTGACAGTGAGGGGCGGGGCAAGCAAGGTGGACAATGAGGAAGAGGAAGGATTGAGGGGTGAAAATATTATAAAAAAAAAACTCACAACTTAGCAGGGGAAAAATATGACTGAGCTTGGCAGGGCGGGTAGGTAGGCTAGTAGCATAAGGTGGCTTGGAAGGATGGGCAGTTATGCAGGAAGGGGTATTTGGCAGGCAGGCAGGCGGGTTAGGTCAGAAGGCAGGGTACCTTGGCAGGGCAGGCAGGTAGGCTAGCAGGGGCTGTTGGCAGGCAGGCAGGCAGGTTAGGTCGGCAGTCAGGTAGCTTGGCAAGGCGGGCAGGTAGGCTATCAGGTTTTGTTGGGAGGCAAGCAGGCAGGTAGCTTGGCAGGGCAGGAAGGTTGCACAGGTAGGCAGGCAGGGTAGTGATTAGGCATGGTAGCTGGGCAAGGCAGGAAGGGTAGTCAGAAGGCAGGCAGGGTAGCTTGGCAGGATAGAAAGGATGCAGGCACAGCAGTGGGCAGATACGTTCTCCAAATGGATAACTTTGAATGTAACATAACTTTTACAGTTATGTTATCTTCCAGTTCCAGATACCTGACCACCAGTTACAATATCTCCTGCATAAAAAGGGCTCCTTTTTTGCTAGTTACGTTCCCAAGATAGTCTACAGAAACCAGGTTACGTTAAATTTTTGCCCAATGTTGGATAACTTGGGTGTTGTTACATTACATTTTTGCCCAAATTTGGATAACTTGGGTGTTGTTACGTTACATTTTTCCCCAAATTTGGATAACTTGGGTGTTGTTACATTACATTTTTGCCCAAATTTGGATAACAAAGGAATAACTTCATGGAAATGTGGTGGTTTATGAAAGTTTTAATCAATATAGGCAAGATTGAATTTACCAAGTTAACTGTAAACAATTGTTTGTACCAGTATTTTCCCAAGAAGCCATGTTAAAAGGGTTTCACAGTGGGAATTGGACCCACAACCTCATTGTTCATCCATTGAACAGAGGGACTCCTTAACCACTAGCACTATGCGCAAACGGGCGACGTGGGAGCCCCCACGTTGCGCAGAAGTGAGGTTGGTCGCACCCCCGCGCGCATCTGAATTTACAAACCACGTCAGCTGCCATAATCTCTTATGTGGTTATATGTGGCTCGGGTCATGATCTGTCATGATAGGTTGGTGTGGAATCACTCTTTTTATGGAATAGAGCTTGAGAGGGATGGGTGCTTGAAAGGCTGCCTCTCTTAATAGGTCTGGGAGAGTAAGATGATAAGAATAGAGTATATGAATCTATATAAAAATATGTGGCTACTGATGGAGTTCTGGTTTTTCTACTATAATGCTCTACAGATTGGATACTGCCCAAGATAGGGGATTCAGGACTTTTACTATGAGAGTGCTCTACAGATTGGATACTGCCCAAGCTAGAGGATAAGGAATAATTGTAAGTACTTCTTATTAATCTACTTTATCTGCAACTAACCCTTTGGTTGGGGACTTGTCTGATTGCTTTACTATAAACTAACTTCTAATTCTTATAACTAATGACCAGGGGATATATATCTACAAGTTATGTGCTATATAGTTATGATAATCTGATAGTCTGATAGGCTGGTAGTTAACAAAGGAAAATAGAGGAGGAGTACTTATAGACAAAGATTTCCTGAGAGCATGGTAAAAACAAGAGTGAGGCTTAGTAACTTTGATGAGAGAGGGGAGTGAATGAAATAGTAGCAAAAGCCAAGGGTGGCTGAAACATAGAAACAAGTGGGTAAGAGGATGATAACTAGGGGAATAATATGCATGGAAACAAGTTCGGGTGTGATGATGTCACGGTGGCTGAAACTAGTGCCAAGGTGTTAGAGTGTCTTGAGTTTTCTTGAGATGATGCCTGAGGGTCCTGAGAAGTTGGGTAGTCTGGCTCTCTTTGATATTTGCCTTTGTCCCACCTTCCAAATATATTTTATATTTATTTATACCTATTATTTACATGCTATGATTCTGATTTGGATTACCACATTGGTCTGGAGTTGACAATGATTTGAGTGTACAATGTGACCGTGACTTCTGCCAGGCCATCTGATCACAAACACTCCTTTTGAAAATTGAAAGAAAAATAATCATACAGCATGAGCAAGTTTGACGTTATATCCTCTGTCATGCTTGTGACCTGTCTTTTGATCTGTATGTAGGATGTGTATGTAGTTTTCCCGCAAGCGCAAAAAAACTCCTTAAATATGCCTCATGTCTGTGACTGAAAAGTAAAACAGCCCTATTGGGAGCAACCAGTTGTCCTTTCCTAAATCATCTGTCTAACTTGCTTAAAATTAATAAAACTAGCAAAGAAAATAAAAAAATGGATTCCTATCAAGCAAATTTCTTTAACGACTATTCTCATCAAAAAAACAATATCAATGAAGTATCCAACTTACAAGCCCAACTTGCTGCAAATGAAGCAAAATTAGCTCAACATGACAAAGCTATATTACAACTAATGGAAATAGTCAATCAGCTTGAAGTGAATAACTCTTCCAACACCTCCTCTGGAGAAAAGAACCACTTGGTGAAGCACAATAAGTCCCCAAAACCTCCAAAACCCCCAAAACCCCCAAAATCAGCTGCAAAGAGTCCAACAGCAAAGACAAAGGGCAAGAGTACACGCCAGAAGACTCCCTCTAAGCAACACATCAGATCAGAAACCCCCACTAGCAATCCTGGCTCTGCTGCCAAGAAGAACCCACACCAGATGATCATGTGTGAGGCCCCAGCATGTTTTGAGCGCACCAAGGTCAGTTGCATGGTTATCCTATGTTTGTGTATTTTTTTTTCTAATACATGTTTTTTTTTTTTTTTTTTTTTTTGGACACTTTCCAGGATGCATTACATCCACATCAAGCTCATGTGGGGTCTTATGAGCCAGTGTGCAACCCCAAAACAGAGAGACCCAACCCTTTGGAAGGAGTTCAACCAGCGTTTCTCCAATCCCGACGAGATTCAGTTTGCATTGGTCAGCACATCCGCAGGCAGACTTGTTGACGAACAAAATATTCAAACTCTTTGGAGCGCCAAAGAAGGCCGGACTAAAATTGGAAAAGGGATGATTTAGATCTCCCAATTCTTTCTTGAGTACATGTGGGCCACAATGGCGAAAATTGGGATGCATGCCTGGGCGCCAGACCTTGATGCCCAATCGGATTCTCTTTATAACAAGGTGTGCCGGATGAGTGCCATTGTAACTTTCGCCAAGCTGTTGTCAATCGAGTTTATGCATACATGAATGTCAACCCTGCCTATGTTACAGAGATTGGTCTTCTTCAAGATGCCTATAATCACTATTTGCATTATTGTATGTCTGGGATTCATGCCAAGGAACAGAAAGAGGAAGGTAAACATGTGAATGATGAGGAGAAAAAAGTTATTCAATGATCCCGTCAACGAGTGAGATGGTGTTCATTTGGGATTTTTCGATTACCCTCTAAACTAAAAATTCTATTTCTTTCATTTACAGTTGAAAGACTCTCGGTACAAGTTTGCAGTAAACAACGATATGCCAAAAAGATTTAGAACAATTTTGAACTGTATTCAAGCACACAGAAATGAAGAATATGATGAGAAGCAAGGTGTTTATGTGGTGAAGATGCTCCCTTGCAGATCTAAGGCAGCTAACATATTTTTTGAACGCCTGGATGATGAGATGGAGAAACAAAATGCCATGGAAAAGAAGCGAGTTCAAATCCGTTGCAGAGTTCAAGTCAAGGATTGCCCGGTTACTGTTTTCCTTAAGCCTCCACAAGGCCTTCCGCTCAATTTCTACAATGCTGATTGGTAAAGCAAACAGCTCCCTGCCTATGGGGAAAGTCTAGCCGATACCACTCAGATTGCATTCTTACCTAATCCACATGACACTTAATCTCAAAAAGCACGTGCTGATGAAAAGTTTAAAGATTCAAAATTTTCCAAGAAATATTGGAGCGAGGCAACCAAGGGGTATGATTTGAGCCACGAAGAAGTAAATGAAGAGGACAAGGTAGAATCAGATCAAAGTGAATATTCAGGTGACAGTATTGATCTAGAATGTGCCTCTCAAGGTACTAGCAAGTCTGAAGAAAAAGAAGTAGATGAATATGAAGAATGTACTGAAGAAGAAGAAAACGCTGAAGAAGATAATTTTGATGGTTTCTCAATAAGGGATGATGTCAGTATGGCTGATGCAGGTTCAAAGCATTACTATGGTGGTATGATGGCAAACGAGTGGCAAAATTGGCAATGAGCCTCTCCTATGGCTTGGTTTTTCTTTTTCATTCTCCATATTTTTTTGTTATCGTGAATGTTCAATGTTCTCTTTGGACAATTATCACGTTTGCCTCTTATTGTTTTCTTTCTTTTCTAAAAATATGGGTTGCATGGATTCCACACCACCATTACTTTACTTGTCTCTTGAATGTGTTTTGGCAATCAGGAAGAAATGAGAAAAAAGAAATTAAATTGCATTTCAAAGTTGGAGAAAAGAAACTACAACTCCTCATCAATCTCCATCATGATTGAATCAATGGAGCTAGAGTCAGTCTGGAGGAAGGAAATGGGCTGCAGAGGTCGTAACAACATGCTGGGCTGTATGCACTCCATGGACCAAGCAGGGAGGGATCGCATGGCAACAGGGTCAATCACCTCGTCTTCCATCACATATGCAGTTGTCCACTGCTTCACATGAACCAGCCCAAGTAGCTTCAGCACCATTTCCACTTCATCTGGCCCTTTTATCTCAAACTCATTAATTTGATGATCATTTCATCCCAGCCCAATTCTAGCTTGAATATATCATCAACTCTTCTGTACCTTGTCTCCCCGTTTTGACTCCACTCCATAAAATTGTTTGGTTTGTTTTGGGTGATTTTCTTTCCATCCTTACATTCTAAAATTCTATGAGGAAGGGCACAATTACTTAATATTTCTTCTGAATGAGTGCTCAAAGAATTGTGACATGATTGAAGCTTTGGCTTTTTCTTACAAAGTTTGATCAGAAGTCGGTTGTATACGTTGAGAGCAATCAAAAATGCCTGTGAACGTCTGTTTTGCTTGTTTTTGCCATCTTCTTCAGCTGCATCAAAACAACCCAATGCAGATAGGTGTTGTATTTGAAAAAATTTCTTCATCACTGTTTAGTTTATTGAAGTTAGAAGCAATTATTGATTGAATATGTTAGCTTTTTTTGTTTAAACATGCATTCACAATAAGGAGACATACCACTAGAGTTCGTTTTGTATTTTTGTAGTACACCAATCAATCGCTCGCCAGGAAATTCTGACATTCTCATCAATGGACCCCACCGTTTTAGCTGCATTGGAATATGAAGAGCGTAGTGGTGATTGGGGAGAACTTTGCAATCCGGAAATAAAAAATTTGATGTTTGGAAATATATTTGATATTGTTTTTCAAACTTGACACAATTGTCTTTACTAATCTGATGAGAACTGACAATATTAGTGCATTTCACCAATGCACAGAGATTGTCCACAAACAATTGATTTGTGTTGGTGATAGCAAGGTGGTCCACCAAATCAAATATCAAGCTGACAGAAGCCAACGGCAAGTGAATGGAAAATAGTGTGTGCCATTCAATTGCCTTAATTTTACCATTTTTTGCCTCTCCAATTTCTTTGGGAATTGGTGTGACTCTGGTTGGAACTATAACTTCTGAAATCGATTGTAACAGCGCTTTCCTTTGGGCTTCCGACTGTAATGGGTTGCTAGCAGCTTCAGATTCATGATTGTTATCATCGGTTGGATTCTTTTGTCCATTAAATTTCCAACGGTAGCAAAAATGGTGTTGTAAAACCCTTTCAAACCAATTGTGCATGACACCCAGCACTATATCCGAAACAGGGTTCCAATCAGGTAAGCAATTGAGTTCTGGCCATTGTACTCCAGTTTCTTTGAGTAACTTTGCTCTCGCAGATAAAGAGGTCATGTCCTTCCATCCTGAGCCAAGGTTTGAAGGCAATCTCTAGGGCGTCCGAACTCTAGGTTGATACAATCTTTGTCACGTATTTTACACCAGGAGCAAAAGTACCTAGCTGAATGTGATGAAAAGCCACTAATCTTGTGCGTAGCAACGACATCGCTAATGAGACCGGCTAGCTTCACAGTAACCTTCCTGCCCGCCGGGTACTGATGAGTTTTGATCATGACACCCTTGTTCAGCTCAATAAGTTGGTCGACATTTGGTCGAAGTATGTTGCTAATTGTTACCATATTGGGTTGGTTTGGCAATGGGGTCATTCCAGAGATGTAATTAAAGCCGGGCGTGTAACATATTGATGGATCAAGGTTGAGACATGTGAATGCTAAAACTCTCATTGAGCGTTGCTTTCCCAATAGTTTATTTCCTAAAGGATCATACCAGTCGACAAACAGAGAGAATGCCAGTTTTAGATGGCCAGATTTTGAGGGTTGAGAAAAAATTATGAAGAGTTGACGGCAGGCTTGTGATTGTGGATAATCAACTAGGATCCCGTCAGGGATGTTTGATAAATTTTGAGACAAAACATCAAATGAGGCTTCAACTTCAGGCAGATTGAGAAACCATTCTAACCAACCAATAAATGGTTTGGTAATGAATGTACAGACTGGCTTGGTGAAATGCGGCTTTTTAGGTTGAAATCGTTTAGGCTGATTTGTTGATTCCCTAGGTACGCCATCAGTGGCTGCAAGCTTGTGTGCAGAAAATAAATCTTCTCCGCAAGCAGGTGACTCTTGAGTAGCTTGATATCCACAGTAGCTTGATATCCACATTCGGCGGGGGAGGTTTCAATATCACACAGCAAGTAGCGCTCGCTGCAACAAACAAATTCTTCCAAATGCAGAGTTAATCGGAGCTTCTTGGTGATTGTACGAATATCTTCTGGAATATTTGATTCAAAACCATCTTCCGCTTTGATATTTTTTCAGTGACGAATCATTTAGAGAATGAAGTCAATTGCCATCCAAACTTTTGCCTGACTGATTCCACAAAACAGATGTAGCCACACAAAAAAATATAGAACAAACCCTAGATCAAGGAAATTAAAATCAGCGACAGTACTGAAAACAGAAGATGATGAACTCACGGTAATCAATGGGGTTATTTTCTGGATAATTTGTTTCAGAAGATGAGTTTGATTCAGCTTGAGGTGGATGTTTGGAAAGAGGGCGGTTGAGAATTGATTTTTCAATTGATAAATGGTTGAGTTTTGATGTCACTAGCGCCAGCTCTTGATCCACTGTTTGAGCTTTGATCAAATGTTGCCTTTGTGTACTAGGATGAACATACGAGCCTTGAAGAAATTGACCTGTATCATTGGTGACAGTATGAACTGAACAACTGGGGCAGGTGCATAAATCAAGCGGAGGAGGAGCCATTGTATCACGGTATTTGGAAGGCTGATATGATTGCCGGTGTAAGTGTTATATTATAATTATATTATAGAACAGCTGATTATGACAGCTGACGCGGTTTGGAAATTCATATGTGTTGGAGTAGTATAACAGAATTATAACCTTATGTAGGGAAAATCCAAGAAGTATGCAGATACAGGTAGTCTAACGGAGAAATACGGAGAGAAGGAAACTAAAGAGGTGGAATTTGTATACTGGCAGAGTGTTAGTGAAATGTCACAGCTCGTGTGACACTTGCCACCTAGGTAAAACACAGGCCACGGTTGGGCCCAATCTCTTTCCTCACCGAGATTGGCTCCCATCCCGTTACTCGTCACTAAGCTAACCGAGTGCCTCGTGTCTTGACTAGTTGTCACACAGGTC
>JNCO01009568.1:0-10357 GCA_000785685.1 Uromyces viciae-fabae
AAAGGGATATCCGATACAGTCAAGGAAGTGCTCTGGCTTCGACAATTTCTTGACGAAGTCTTCTCCGAACAACTTTACACGACACCTGTCTTCAATGACAATAAGGGTGCCATTGATATATCAAATTCCAACTCCAATACTAATCATTTTAGAATACGTCACATGGCAATTCGTCTCCATTTCATAAAAGAAACCATTCAAGAGAAATCGATTTCAATTGCTTATGTCCCTACCTTCAACATGATTGCCGACTTTCTCACTAAACCAGTTGGCAAGACTCTCCTTCTTTCATCACTCAAACAAATCAATTTGTTTCCTGCTAATGAGATGTCATTAGCAACGAGGGGTGTTGAAGTATCAATTAATAATCAAAGCGTTTAATTAAAACTTGTTATCTGATCACATGATCAGATAACAAACTTAGATTATTTAAACTCAGCGAATACAATCCATTAATTGCCAGGATTTATTCACTTCATCATTTCTAATTATATTTCCTCAAAACTTATCTCATTCCAATAACTACACTCCAGAAGTGTCTCCCTTTCTTAAACCGACTTCCGCCGATTACACTCTAGAAGTGTCCCCCTTCTTAAACCGACCTCGTGCTGACTTAAGCAATCTTATCATCCTTATTACCTATCTCTCATACATTTGTAAGTTGAATAAACTCGATAATATTTATCCAACTTGAATCAAAACACTTATACTTTTCTTTTAGTCTCTTTGCCTTTCTCTTCATTCTATTGTATTGCCTTAGCTCCCACTCGTATACTCAATTAGAGTCTTAGGTACTTTGTTTTTATATTGTTTTTATCTCTCATTGTTTATTTTCTAATGAAATATTATTTCTTAGTTTTACAAACTTAACAACAACCTCCCTGCCACTTCTGCTGCTTCAGACTCAGAAAATCAAAAACCAGAAAACCCCACTGCTACTCCTGCCACCCAAGATTCAACCAGCTTTGCTGCCGTCAAAAATGAAGCCATTCAAGCTCCTGACTCCAATGTGGCATCTGGCCACCCAAATGTTCATCCTCCCACCGCACCTGCTCAGCTTTCCACTGTGACCGGTTCTCAAGCGGCTGAACCGGGTCAGTCAAATCCCAATGACCTGGACGAGAACACCTTCAATCACTCCGAAGAAGAAAACCCACTTGATTCCACCACCTTTTCTCCTGCAGCTAACCAGAGCTTTCCTGATCAAGCTCGTCCTGTTGATTCACAACCTCTAAACACCTCCGATTTCACAATTGTCCTTGACCCAGGTCTCCGCTCAATTATCCATACTGACAATCTGGTCTTTCAGCAAGGACGTGTGACTACATCCAAGTATACTCGTGGATGGCAAGAATGCACACATTTTCTCAATTTTCGTCTCAACCAACAAGGCACACTTGTTCCACATCATGGAAACTATGTCTCCCACCTTGACATGACATCGCTCTCTCAAGAAAATTGGCTCAACCAAATAGCTTCACATGGTACGTAGTGCTCATTTATGGTTATAGTCATCACAGCATTTTAAATGTGTCTTTCTTTTGTTCCCCACAGCCGGAACATGTCTTAGGCCTCAACCAGTTGAGCCATGGTATGCTCCTGATGTCATTGACATCAACGTTCTCACCCTACTTGCAAAGCCCGAAACCTCCCCTCCCGGCGCAATTTCAACCCAGGTCTGATGTAGTCACCAGGAGTCAACCTTAGTTCGCATGTTCAACAGCTTACACAACCCATCCGCTTCCTCAATCAAGCTTTGGGCTCAGACTGTTTTGCTCTCAATTGCAACCATTTTGGATGAGCTCCTTGTCCAAGCACCACTTAACCTCCAATCGTCATCCAATCAGCTCAACCGTTCGGTCAAGATCCTTATGTGGCTTGAATGCATGAAGAAAAATATTGCACCTTCTTCTCAGCTCACCATTCAAGATTCCAACAAGGCCATTGCTGCACCGACCACAAACCCTCCAACCCGGGATGCCCTTGAAGATCTCCGAGTGCTCGTTATTGACCTGATGATGTCATGTGTGCTGTTACGTGCACGTAGTGAAGATTCACCCACTCCGCGACCTCCACATAAGAAGCAGAAAAAAAATGATGGAACTGCCTCCACCGGACCGGCACCTAAGAACAAGAAACAAAAACAAAAACATGGAACCGTTGCCACCACATCAGCAGAGATTGACCGCAAACAATTTGGTCAATTCCAAAACCGCCGCAACTTCACCCCTTTTGTATCATACCTTGTGGCAGTTATTCGTGGGATGTTGGTTGCTTCTCGAGATCGGCAAACCTTTTCCATTTCCAGCTGCCTTGAAATTATTTGTGCAGCTCAATCCATCCAATCCCACTCGAAAAGTTCCTCTTCTGCTGAAGAAATGGTATGGGTTAACCTCGGGGTATACATTCATAAGATTCTTGCCCCTGTTTTTAATGCTTCTGATAATGATATTTCCCACTTTGTCACCCCTACACGTCACTCACTTGCTCAAGCAATGGCACATGACTTCATTAATCACTGGAATAAACAAACCTCATCCCCATCTGCCCCTCAACCTGTAGGCATTCTCCAAAATTAACTATTCCCTTTCATATTTTTTGTGTATTTCATCTTTTTTTTGTGTCCATCTTTTTTGTGTATTTCATTTTTTTTGTGTATTTTTCTTTCTTTCTTTCAGAGATTTCTCACCTGTGAGGTCTTCTTCATTTAAGAAATATAATTTTAAATGCCACTCAATGCTGGATTTAACACACCATGATAGTGGGCTATACCAAGAGCACCACTCTTAAACACTCATCAAGAAATGTGAGGGGCTTTCATTATTAGCATTAATTACCTATTCATTGTCACCTTTGCTTTTGTTTTTGCTTTCACAAAAAAAAAGCCACAAAAAAATTCTTTGTGGATTGATCCAGGCTCAAATACATCTGGGTGATTTTTTTCCCAGTACACTTGCAGTTAGCTAGCTGTATATGAGCCTGTATGAAGCCACTAGGCTTTTTTTATGGTAGCTTTCTTTTTTTTGTGTGAAAAAAAAAATTGACAGCCTTTCTAGCTTTGGCTGTGATATTTTCCAATTTTTTTTAACAAAGCACCTAGTGGATTTTTTGATAAAAATACATTGGTTTTAAAAATTCAATCATCTTTTCCTTATACCATTACACTTAGTACAAGAAAGGTTCTCACTTTGCCCTTTCTTTTTTTTTGCTTTCACAAAAAAAAGCCTTGTGGCTTCATACAGGCTTAAATACAGCTAGTGATTTTTTTTTCCAGTAAAGTTGCAGCTGTATACAAGCCTGTATGAATCCACCAGGCTTTTTTTTTGTGGGAAAAAAATATTACAACCTTTGTCATGTTAGCTATAATTTCTTGGTGGTGGAATCAATTATCTGCCCAGGTTTTTTCAGCTTCAATGGCACCAAAAAGACAGCTGTGCACAGATAAATCCTTTGAGGTTTTGTGTTGGGATTGTGGTGGATAGATACAATTATTCTTGGTAGGTAGAGAGCTGGGAAGATGATTGATGGACTGGTGATAGAAAGTGGGAGGTGCTGGTGAGGACACTTGAAATTTGATTTCTAGACATGACATCTGTGGTTTGAATCATCACCTGGTGCCCATGGCTATTGCTAATTGGGGTAGTCAAAGTTGCAATCCCTTTGCTTATGGAACTGTTCCCATGAAATCATAAAAACAAATTTGGCAGGGAATAATTCTGTGGGCTTCCATGGGCCCTGCAAAATGTGTGCTTATGATTCTGTGGGCTTCCATGGGCCCTGCAAAATGTGTGCTTATGATTCTGTGAGAACAGTCCCATGTGGGACAGAATTCCAATTTTGACTACCCTAAATGGCTCAAACTAGATAAAGTGGGAGATAGACAATCATAGCACTTGCATAAAAAAAATAAAATTTGCATTTTAATGCTAATGTACATCTTAATACCTTGTTAAAAAGAAAATAGTGAGAAGAGGGGTACTTCTATTGCAACATCTAGTTGAAGTTGTAAGCCTCCAGGTGTACTAGAGATAGATCATGGATAGAAGTGAAGATAACAATGAGATAACCAAGAACCACCATCATGAAGGTGCTTCATCATTTTTTGTGGTGCCTTATATAGACAAATGGGAGTGAAAACAGGGTACAACAGAACAGGGTGTCAGAAGTTCATACAGTGCACAGACATGACATCAGTGGTCCAGGCATGTGTCTAATCCCCTGTATTTGATGATGTGACTATGTAATGATGTAAGAGTCTTGTGAAACATGTGTAAGTTGTATGTAAGTCATGTGGTAGTTGAATATGTACAGTAAATGAGGTCACTGCCCCTTATCTATGTAACTTTATATATTTTTATGTGTTATTGGTTATGTGTTATAGACTTATATCTATTATTATAAACCATACTATGTAATATTTAATTTATTATTTATTTTGAATTTATTCTAAGTACCTTATTTTAGTCTTCTACCTTGAGTAGCTCTTAAACTAGTGGAGTTATTGGTATGGCTTTGGTGAGTGACTAGGGGTTAATTTGGGTGTAGAATCCATTTCTGAAATAAAAACTAAAGAATTCCTGCTCCTTCAGGGTGAAATAATAATTTTTTTATTGATTCCACTTTAGAGTACCACACCGCATCATTTGAAGTGGCTGTATTTTGATTTTTCTTCATCTTGCGTTGGCTGAGAAATGGGAGAGAGCCCGGTGGTGATTCTAAACTCACACCTGGGACACGATCCATCTGGATATATCATAAGTTGCTCAGTAATAAGAAGAAACAAGCTGGATAATAGGGCCGGACTTACCATGGCCTTGGCCCAAATATCCACGTTCTCTGATGTGAGCGTGATGTAACGGTCAGGGTTGACTGGATCAAGGTAGACGGGATAGAATTGGTTGTATGCCGAATTCTTCTTGTATCAACCGTAAATCTGGTCTTGATACACTTCCAAAGTGGTGAATTCAGGCACCATGTTCACTTCCTAAGGAGAATTACGTATAAGTTAAAAAAAAAAAACAAGAGCAAAAGAAATGACTTGCCTCCTCTTCGCTATCTACCATTGGGGCTTGAGAGGCGGAGGTAATGGTTGTTTGGGCTTCTGCACGACGCATTGCCTTAGCCACGAGATCTCAAAAGAAACAACTTGCCTCCTCACGCTATCTACCATTGGGGCTTGAGAGGCAGAGGTAATGGTTGTTTGGGTTTCTGCACGACGCATTGCCTTAGCTAAGAGATCTTCTTTTCTTTCTTGTTCCACTTCATCGCGAGGGTTGTTCATTCTCAAAATGATTCCAGCAATCTGGGCCTTGGACATGATGATTTCGTTGATCCAGATATTAAAGGACATTGAATCGTTGACTAAATGCGGACTGATTTTTGTGCAGCCCCTGATTTTTGGGATGTAAGCGTACCAGGAGATCTTGAAAGCTGGGTTACTTATCATTTTATCCATGTTCTTGTAATCTCAGTTACATTGATTTGCCACTAAGTTTTGAAACGTAGCCCAACTAACTACATGAGCATTGACATCAACAGATAGATTTGGACCCGACTTGACTGGGGTCCATTTTGTTGCATTGCACTTGCATTTCTTGCCAAAGAACATTACGAATGAAATTGCACATTCAAAAATCGGAGATCTACCAATTCCTAGAGGTGATGGACTAACAGGCTGCGTGAGAGTACTGTTGGTGAGTTGGGGTGAATAGAGACTGTAAGGAGGAGCCACAAGATCTGATCTGTTATCCATACCAATAGGACTACAAGCTGGAAGTGGAGTTGAGAGCTCTATTGCATCATTTGAGCTGAATTGCAATGATGTCAATTAGTATTCCTTAATGATGATCATAATCATAAAAATTTATCATGAAAATTTAGAAAAAAAACTTACCCTGCTGCATCAGTTGTGCTGAATTCTGATTAGGTAGAAAAATCCATGAGGAACCTGGAAACCAGATGATATCAAAGATCAATGTTTATTAAGGGGCGGGAAGAAAATGCTAAAAAAAACTTACCACCAGTTTCTGCCTTTAAACAAGCCGGAAAAAAAAACCTGAACGCTCGGATGAAGGATTTGATCTGTGAGTAAGTTGAACATGCTGGGAATTGGCCGTGGGGATGGTACACGCTGGAGATCATGCATCCAGAGCATGAGGTTGAGGTGGGTTTCAAGTTGTCTGAATAATTCTAGGTGGGTAGAGTTAGGGTTTCCCACGGTATTTATGGACAAAACCAAAAAATAAAACTCTTGAACTTAAAAAATATGCAATACGGATAAATTCTCCTCGAGTCGATTTGTCCAAGCTTTTGGAAAAACACGATATGTAAGGCAGAAATGAGCGCACTAAATGATTAAAGTTCTTTAGTGCGCTCATTTCTGCCTTACATACTTTTCCATACTTTTGCTACCCTCAATTCTACATCTGAGTTTGACATACTTTTCTAAACATAGTTTTACATACTTTTGGAAATTATGTCAAACTACTCCCCCGAGCCAATCCCCCTATCACCCAACATACTTTTTCCCAAGCCCACACAAAAAAAAAAATACAACACCACCATCCTCCCACTCGCCAGCAAAATTTTAGATAGATGATATCATCAATTGATCCTTCTATCACTCAAGATATTATTGCTACACCCCAACAGCCACTTTCACAGGTACATCAAATTCCTTCTTATTCAACTCCACTTACACCCATCAATCCCTTGCTATGGCCTATGGGATTGGTGACACCAACCATTGTCTATCAAATGTAATGTTGTTTTGATTTTTAATTTCCATCCTGCATTTTTTTTTTCTATGATTATTTTGCTTTATTTTCTGATTATTTTGTTTCATCTTTTTTTTTCCTTTCCATGCGCATGGCCAGGCCAAACCATGCAAACAAGTTCCTTCCAAATACTAGCCAGAAATCACACTCAGCCCGGAATTCACCAAGTGTGGATGGATTCCATCATAATGCCAATCAATCAGCCCAATCTGATCAGCATAATTATCAACCGACTAGTCCACAGAAACCAAAAAAAGCTTCTCCACGAAAACGCAAGACAAGAACCTGCAATCGTGGACAATACGTTAATTCTCAATCCGATCAAGGGCACAATAACTCTGAAGTTGAAGCTGATCCTGCTCCCAAGAAGAAAGGTAAAAAGGGCCAAGTCCAAAGATTGTGGCACACTGATAAAAATACTGATTCCAAATCATCTCTTGATTTAATTGTGGCATGGCTAGTGACAGACAATAACTATGGGATTTGGCGCAGTGGGAAAAAGAGCAAACCGGATGTTGCTGA
This sequence comes from Uromyces viciae-fabae, assembly GCA_000785685.1. Taxonomy (NCBI): domain Eukaryota; kingdom Fungi; phylum Basidiomycota; class Pucciniomycetes; order Pucciniales; family Pucciniaceae; genus Uromyces; species Uromyces viciae-fabae. The sequence continues at coordinate 7,299 of JNCO01009568.1, forward strand.
GAAGGTGGCCAAGTACCTTGTTGATAATGGAATTGAGGGGAGGGATTGGAAAGGTGTTGAGCAACAGGTACGTTAGATTTGTTACATATGCATTGGATCACATGTCATATAAATCATTTATGACTTAACCTTCTTGATGAAATGTATCAGATAGCAGGTTTGGAGGCTAAGTATGGTAAATCCCTCGACTGGAGGCATTCCACTGGGCAAGGCATTGAGGATGATGCCGAGGCAGAGTGTGCCCAGTTTTCTGATGACTCTGACGCCTCTAACTTAGCAAGCTTACGTTTGGAAGCACATAATAAGATAGATGGTAGATACCTCTCCTATTTTCTCTATCCGACCCGCTGTTTTGTGCTCACTTTTGTCATGATTCTTTCTCATTCAGTTGAATTATGACACTGGTGTCACTATTTTTTTGAATTAGATACCATATTTTCTGGGCGTGCATCTGCTAAACCACTCTATCTTCAAGATTAGGTCCAAGTTGAAGGTGAAGCTGATCTGGACAAAATATTTTCAGCAGGCACTGCTGTAGATATCAATACTACAAGTCAGCAAGAACCTCAGGAGGATCTAACTCAGCTAAACGCTCCAATTGAAGGATGGGAGCCTCCCCAATCACCCGAACCATTTATTAGCATCAATGATTGTCGATCTTCTACTGAATCCTCTCAAGCTCCTGCAAAGACACACCCTCAAGAAATTTCTACGTCAAAGAGCACCAATGTTGATTACAAGACATCTCAAACCCCATCACTTTTGCAAATTGGAATGTCTAATTCACAAGCAAAGAAGAAACCCAAGTTGAGCACTTTGGCTCAGTTGATGGAGCAACAATTTTTGCAAATGCAAATACGCCAGCAGCTGTAAGAATGTGCTGTTTTGTTGTGTCACTAAAATGTCACAAGTCTGACGCGGGGGTTTTCTTTCCTGTTCAACTTTTAACTTCATTTTCTTTTGTTTCAATTTTTATTCTTTATTTCTTTTCTTTTCATTCTTATTCTTTTCTTCAAACTCATATTCAACTCATTCTCAAAATCTCAAATCAAAATCACACTTCACCAAATCATCAATTCAAATAAACGAATCGATCAATCAACTCAAAATTCATTTTCATCAAACATTGCCTTCCAACTTGTCCTTGGTGAGAACAAGAAAAATTAAACATTGTTATAATAAAAAAAATATCTTGTTGCTACTTTTCTTTTCATTTATCTTAAAGTCCTTAGCCTATAAAAAAAAATATAAAAATAATATTGTCTTGCTTGTCTCGTGTCTTCTTCATTCACTCAACTAAAAACATCAATTGTTGGTTTCTTGTTTCATTTTTCATTTCTTAAAAAAACTATGTGTTGACTTTTCATTTTTCAGTATGCTGGTCTGCTTTAGTAATTAACTCTTCAATCATTAATCAAATTCTGATATGGTTAAAAGACTATTCACTCTACCTACTTAACGCTAACCGGTAGGGGGATCAGCATTAATTGATTAATCCATCAAAATGGCCAAAGCTAGTACAGCCAATGATGGCTTTTGACAAGCGATGCTCAAGACGGCTCTCAAGGCAATTCCTAAGCTCACTGAAGACAACTATTCAATTTGGCGCGACAGGATGGACGCTCTGTTAGAACTCAGAGGAGTTTTCAACTCGTTGGAAGAAGGAAATGCTGAGTTACAGCCAAGCGACAACATCGAAATCAAGCTATTACTCATCTCTCACTTAGATCCAATTACCCACGAAAACATTGTGACTTCGGATAATCGTAACTCGGCCAAACTTCTCTGGAGATCCATTAAGGAACAATTCACATTGTCGCAGGTGGCGAATTTAGACAGAACATTCTAGGACTTTTTATACGTACCGTTTAAAGAAGATGCCATTGAAAACTTCATTACTGATGTTAGAATTTCTATGAAGAAAATGGTCAATGTTGGGATAGTTCTTCCTCCAGACATTATAGCCTATCTAGTCTTATTTAAATTCCCTCAATCACTAAGCAATCTCAGGCGACAGATCATGCATACTGACAAGGAGTTGAGCACCAAATATGTCTTCAATCACCTGACTCAGCCCCTTAACGAAACCAAAGCTCAAAATAAGGATTCCTCGGCCCCAAGCAATGAAACTGCGCTAGTAACCACCAAACATAAGAAAAAATCCAAGTTTAATCGGAGCAATAGATGCACTGAAGGCTTTCACAATTCAAAACAAGATCAAAATCACGCGGTGTCAGAATGTTGGCACCTCCATCCCGAAGTGGCTCCTGAATGGTGGCGATAAAATCAGTCTAAATGGAAATCCAAGACTAAAGCCGAATAAGTAGCTCACTTTGACTCTCTTCTGACGCTATGGGTCGATCATGGTGATTCCAATAAGCGGATAATTCTAGATAGCGGGGCTTCAGCCCACATTTTTAATGACCAATTGTTTTTCATTTCCCTTTGTCAATGCGAAAATCAATCCATTAAGACAGGAAAAGCTGATGCTGCTCTACAAATCAAAGGCAAAGGAGAAGTTCAACTGAAATGGAAGAACAATGTAATCATTTTAAGGAACTGCTTCTACGTACCTGATATCGTCATGGGGGGCGCTAAAACCACAATACCTTATCGTATAAGTATTGTATACAATACCGTGCGCCCCCCGAATTGTCGTATACGACAACGGGGGTACCGAAAACGATATTGTATACGATAGCTAACACTATCGTATATGATATTCCCGGCTCACCCCGTTGTCGTATACAATAGTATACGATACTTTCTAGACAAAAGTGTCGTATAAGGTCAGAAACCCCTGTATACGATATAAATTCTATCGTATACGGTAGTTTCTGCCTGGGACTATCGTATACGATAGTCCTCCCCGGTAAACTATCGTATACGATAGCCCCCCCGGTAAACTATCGTATACGATAGCTTTTCCGCGGGGGACTATCGTATACGATAGTTTCCCCCCCGGTTAACTATTGTATACGATAATTAGGCTCAAAAAAGAAAAAAAACAGAAAAAAAAAAGAAAGACAAAAACATTAAAGGAGGATATAGGATATAAA
>JNCO01009571.1:0-10663 GCA_000785685.1 Uromyces viciae-fabae
AGGCAGCACAGGTGGGTGTTGCCACCCATCAAGACGAGATGGCGGGACAACTGTGTCCCACAATTTGCCTCTCAACGGGATGAATCCGTGGATTGCGGGCTTGGGTGAAACATTAGTCTCCCACCGTTCAGCCCGACGCGCAGCAATCGTCGAGTTAGAGCCGGTGTGTACCTTAATCCGGGTTAACTTAAAGACCAATGTGGATGCTCTTATTTTCATCACTTTTCCTCACAAGGGTCGTAGCGCTGGGCCTCACACATTGTCTAAATTGTGACCTCCTTTCTCTCAACAGATGACATCTTTGCAACACCTCCAAGTCCAGGTAAACTCTTGTGGGGCTCATTTAGACAGAACTGAGTGATTGGGATATGAGCTCGAAAGACTATTGATAATATCGTTGGAGATATTTTGTAAAGAATACAAAGAAGTGGTAGGATTGATTACTCCCAAAGCTAAGAGAAACTATGGGTATTTATACCCTACAAAAACAAATGAATGGTTGTACATAAAACAAAAAGAAAAAGGACCCTGACTTCAGTCTGAACTAATGTGAGCCAAGACCCCGAAACGAACAACCGGTCGTTAAGGGTCAAATTGTCAATCCAAAGTCGGCCCAATAGTAGCCCGGCTACAAAACTCTGGATTGTTCCAGAAAAACTCACCCATTTCTTACGTAATCACGATCATCAGCAATAAAATTTAACAAGACATCAGAACAAACGAAGGCTCATCAATACTAGAACAATGTCAACGTCTGAAGTTGATCCACAGCTGAAAACTGAAGCTGATGACCACAAAAATCGGGGTCAGCAATTCATCAGAGCTCAGAAATTCCCTTAACCAACACTTTGACTGACATCTAGGGTGATGCTTTACTAGGCAATGCTCATTATAAATCCCGAGATTTCTCCGGCGCAATCGCCGCGTACGAAAAGGCTTTCTCTATCAACCCCGATCCGGTATATTTAAACAACCTTGCAGCTGTATACTTTGAGCAAGGTGATTTCGACCAATGTATTAAAACCTGTGACAAGGCGGTGGAAGAGGGCCGTCAAAAGCGGGCGGACTACAAAGTGATTGCAAAGTTTGTGCTCAATTCAATACCTTCTCACAAAAATGAACATACTTGGAAATAACACTGTCATACATTTGCCCTTTGCGAATGTTTCTTAGATCTTTTGCTCGCATGGGCTCAGCTTATCTCAAAAAAGCGGAATATGACCTGGCAATCAAAAACCTGGAAAAATCTCTCACTGAGCATCGAACTCCTGACACCCTTGCAAAACTTAAAGAAGTGAGCAATCGTCGCCCGACCCCAGAATTGTTTTCATCATGTGACAAACCCTTATTTTTCAACTAGGCTGAGAAAATCCAAGCCGAAGAAGAACGGAAGGCGTATATCAACCCCGAACTCTCTGCCCAGGCACGTGAGGAAGGAAATACTTGCTTTAAGGTATAACTGAATTTACCATCAATAGCAAACGTAACAGATTCTGTGCAATGAATCGATTGATTTCGCTCATATGTTTTATTGTTCGGCTAGGATGGCGACTTCGCTGGAGCGGTTAAACACTACACTGAATCTATAAAGCGCAATCCTTCCGATCCAAGAGGTTACACAAACAGAGCAGCTTCATACTCAAAACTCTTAGCTTTACCTGAAGCCCTGAAGGATGCTGATGCTGCCATCGAAGCAGACCCGGAATTCACAAAAGCATATATCCGCAAAGCTTTGACCCTTTTCGCCATGAAAGATTACAGAAAAGCCATCGATGCTCTGAGAAAGGCTGAAGAACATGATCCAGACAAGAAGCATTCCAAAGAAATCACAAACCACTTGCAGAAATGTGTTATGGCTGAATATGGTGAACGAGCAAGCGAAACAGACGAGCAGAGGTTAGAAAAGGCCATGCGAGATCCCGAAATTCAACAAATAATGACCGACGTAGGTTTTTTTCTTTGATTCTATAGTTCAAACTATCGCCTCGCTCATGTCCGCATTTAATTTCACACTTTCCCTGCTCAGCCCGTCATGCAGCAAATTCTATCCCAAGGTCAACAAGATCCTCAAGCTCTCCAATCACATATGTCTAATCCAATGATACGCCAGAAAATCATGAAGCTGGTTGAAGCGGGCATCATCAAAACTCGTTAAGAATACTTAACGCAATCAACTATATCAACATCTATTGAGGGACTTGGATTGTGAAAACTTTTCAAATCTAACAATTTAAATAGCTGCTTATTTGATTTTATTTACCGACCATCAATGCTGTACCTTTATATTGAGCCACCCCTTTTTTGATTTACTTGTTCTAGTTGATTTTTTTGTTGTCACTTCAGTGAATTTATTGGAATCTTGATTTCTTGATTTGACGGACAAGCTCACCCACAAAAGAGCTTGTCCAATTTCGTAATTGAAATGTAAAAAGTCAACTTAGATTCCAGCAGGATGAAGATTTTTCGGAGCTACCATATACACATGCTTTTGACCGTCCAATTTCCTCCTCCTTCTTATTATAATAGCTTTCCAGATGATTTGTCTTGGCACATATCTGGTGAAGATAAATAATAGAATCAATAAGCGTTGAGTCATGAACCTGCACATTAAGGCGAAGGGGAAAACATGGCCCTTTCAATTCAACCGAGAGATTGTATTGAAAATGAGACGGTGATGAGATTTAATTGGGCAAATGAGATGAAAGAGGAACTGGGACGAGGGAGGTTCAATCGCACAACTCGGTCAGTTTTATTTCAAGAGGAAAAGTAAGCTCCCCTAGCCGTACAAGGATTCCGCAATGAAAATCAGTTTTTCTATCACTCAAAACTATGTTTGATTAATGATTCCAATTACATTATGCACACAACACTAAAATATAAAGGAGAATTGTGTCTTGTTTTCCAGACATCCTTCCCAAGCGGTAAAAAATACAAAAATTTCTATGTATCTACATACTTGAATGAAATGGTATGTTTCTGATTTAACACATGGCACAGATCGCTCAAACTTTCCCAATGGTCTGCGAGGGTAGAAAATCATCCGAAGACATAATGTCCTTTTAGTACATATAAACAAATCCTTAGTACAGATGGACTCAGAATAACATCGCCATTCCAATGTTGCAATATTTCGAATTGACCGATTTGTGATCGTTTCTCGCGCATTCCGAAGCGGACAATTCACTCAGTTGTAACGGGTGTTAGCTTCTTCGCTGGACGAGGGGGAATAGTTGCGCTGATAGCGTCGGGGAGAGATAAGAGTCCCACTGGAGATATCAACCGCGGGTCCACCAATAACACCATAATCGAAGCTTGGACTCTGACCACGGCCACTACGAGACTGATCATCTGTTACGGAATCTGTTGAACTGGGTGTAGCAGGGGTGTGGAAAACTTCAGAATGCCAATCACGTCTCATCTGATGGCAATACCCAAACAAGGGTGGTGTCATTGGGTCAGATAGAATGTTCTGCTTTGGTTGCCATATTTCCCAGTGGTTGAGGTAAGGCTCAATAAAGTCTTTGGTGAACCAAGGATCGCTGTAGCCCAGATTTAACGGCAAAATTTGATTCCTCTCGTTAGGAGCAGACATCGGGTCAATTTTGATGTAGCGTGGTGAACCGTTGTCGCATTTTGATTTGCAGGGGTAAGGCGTCCACAAACTATTGGGCATTCCCGATGTATTTTGATTAGTTGAATGGCCTCTTTGCAACGGCCTTTTTGATAATGCGATAACTAGGTCGAGTTCTTTCAATAGATTCACTTTCGGACCTGAGCGTCGTCCAGGGCTGAGCTCACACTCCGTAGGTCGGCGTGTGTGATCCATCATGCCGCCATTGACATCAACTTCAACTCTTCTGTAATTTCAAAGAAAAGAGATATTTCAGTACCCGCTTGCCCTTTCAATAAGATCGAGGAAAGGCGAACGGATGTGGTGCAGTTGCCTTGGCCAGTCGAATCTTTAATGGCGCTTCTACATCCAACCATATTTTCCTGTCGAGATGTTGTACTAGGGCGACGGCTTCATGCTTGTAAAGCACGCTAACATTTGATTGCCGATTCAAATAAATCAACTTGTTATCCGGTGGACGAAATCAAATGCGAAACAAAACAAACTTCACAAATCCCACGCCACGGCTGACACCACCACCAGAATTCGCGGAGATATTGTCCCTGATTACGTGTACCTTAGAAATTATTTACAGAAAAACACATGGTGGTGAGAAACATGAAGCGCAGGTATTCAAGCTGGCCAAGTCAAACTTACTGTTAAGATAGGGATGCCATCGAATATCTGCGCTAAATCACACTCGCTCCAACTCTTGGGGAAATTCGCTAGAAATATGTTTGTGGGGGATGGTGGATGAACTGGAGGTAACCTCAAAAAAGCTATGGCAGAGGAGGAGCTCTGGCTCGGTGACGCAACGCAAAGCATCTTCGTCAGCTTGAAGGCCCAATATCCCAACCAAAGTCCGGCATGCTGCAATCCTACTGTCAGGTAGAAAGAAGAACGGAAAGGGAAAGCTTGGAAATATGTACAGCTGCAAATGGATGTGATCGAAATACAAGTAAAACAAAATAGCAGGCTGAAGCAACTAAACAGAGAAGAATACAGGAAGATACGTTTCGATAAGCGTTGAAGGCTTTTTTCGTCGAGCCGCCAGATAGTTTAGTTCATGAAGAAGAAAATGGTTGACATTCACAATTGTATTGTGATTACGGCCTCAAAATGGAGTCTATGCAAATCACGTTTGAAAGTTACGAGGGCTCACGCCCACTTGTGCGGAATAACTCAAGTAAAAAAGAGCATGATTTATTCAAAGAGTTCAACTAGCTTACGTGTTCATCAAGATCCATTACCTTTGGAGCGGTTTGCTCCCCGAAATGAAATTGAAACTCATCTACTTGTCTAGACATGTCGTTTGTGCCTGTAATTTAGTTCACGATTTACTCAAGAGAAGAATGTTGACCAAGAGCGAGGAGTTTACAAATTACAATACGAGAAGGATGTGGCTCTCAGAATAGAACTGGGATGATCGAAGATATTGGACAGCTGGCGTACTAGGATTTGTTTGAAGACTCGTCCCACTTTTGTAGAACGCGGAGAAGACTTCATAGGAGAAGAATTCAAATCATAATCTTGGTCGTAACAAAGCAATATGTGGTTTACCCAGATCTTGTCCCTTAGTCTCAAAGGCTGGGGCTCACGCACACCGCTCGTTCTGCTTGGTCGACTCTCGGAGGTCACTTTTTGGCTGAAAGAAACTGGCCGCGGAAGGATGGGGAATGGAGTTTGGTGGAAAAAGGCATTGCGAAGTATAGGGCTTTTAAAATGCCGCAACGGAACGGATTTTCAGCTAGACATACAGCTTCGTCTTTGTCTTAACTGATTCCCGCATTGGTTCCACTTGGTTTATTTTGTTCAAGGAAGTGAACTGTTCCACCAAAAAAATAGACAACGGGATTGTGAATTGTATGTTGATCAAGACCGAAAACTAGCAGAGCTGCCTGATTGCATAAATTGAACCTTATCTTCTGGTCTAGACAGTTCTTATTTTTACCTGAAATTCATTCTACGGATGTTTACCAACGAGCATCTTGAACAACGGAATCATGTTTTGTTTACAAATTACACTGCGAAAAGATAGAGTTCTTAAGAAAGAACTCGGATCGCACCTTCGAGGTATTTGAAAGCTTTTGAAAGCTGGCGTAATGGAATTAAGCTTAAAACTCGTCCCACTTTCGTAAAACATGGGGAAGAAATCGCCATCTAGAAAAGGGTATTGTGTGGTTCACCCAGATCTTCATAGTCCCGAAGGTTGGAGTTCACCTTCACCACTCGGTCTACCTGGTGGACTATTGGAGGTCAGCTTGTAAAGGTCATCGAAACTGGCCGCGGGTGGATGGGGATTCATCCAAATGCAAAAAAGATTTTACGTTGAACATAGGGCTTCAAAATTACAACTTGGTTAATCAGCGAGGCCTACCACTTTTTTTTCTTTTTTCTTTTTTTTTTGTGCTAATTGATTTGACATTGCGCAAAATAGTGAACAGAGGCACTTGTCAGGCTTGAAATAGGTCAATTCCCACCTTCCTTCCAATCTTCTGTGCAGGCAAGACTCAGGGAACCCGCTATAGAGGTTCCAACGGATCCTCCATGGATCGGACCCTGGCTCGCGGCCCTGGATCACATGTCCGAGGCATGTCACAGGCTGCTCTGCAGCGGTCTCGTTAGAGATAGCAGTCCTCTAAATGCCTCAACTCAGTCTACGTCCAGCCCCTGGCCATCCAGTCAGTCAATATTTTTTATTTTTCCTCCTCCTTCATCATCAAATTCCTAACCAGCAGAAGATGGACAGAACACCAGATGCCGAGAAATTGAATGAAATAATCCAACATTATATTGACAACAAGGATGATATCATCTCTGTCAGCTGGCTACTATGTTAGAGCCAACTAACAAATAGCAGATAAAAAATAAATAATATTTTTTAACTAAAAATATTGTTATAAAACAATAAAATAAGTAATCCTATATTAAGGAGTAAGAATAGTATGAATATTGTTGCATAAATGGATTCCCCATGCAAAATAACCTAGGGTCACTCACTGGATGTACCCCCGAATTCCTACTCCTTAACCCTTTTTGCCATAACTGGGCAGAAATTAACATAACACTGGTTAAAACCGTGTTTACATGTACATAACTGTTTATACACATTATGGATATGAATGTGGGTGAAGCATACTATGGACTAAGTCAGAAATACATGCAAAATAGCGGATTTGTGCTTAGTTTAGAAGTTAGGACCATACAGTTAATGTAAAACAAGAATACTGCTAAATACAGGACATTTAAATATGTCTTGTTACATTGCAAGAAAGTTACATAGCCAAATGTTACATACGGTGAAATTAACTACAATAGAAAGCCCCTGTATTTTACATAACCTAGAGCTTGACCAAACATGAGGTAAGAGGGAAAACACACGGTCTCCAAGCCTCACTACAGCTATAGCACAAGTTTGTCGAGTATCTGTATCATTCAAAATGATCTCAGAGCACCCCAAATAATTACAATAATACAGTTACAAGACCTAAGGCGTGACCAAACTCTTGGTTCAAAGGAAAACAGCTGTATTGCACTAGTAACAATACAGTTTACCTTCCACCATTTATCCTGGCCAAACCAATAACGCCCCAAGAATACCAGATTAATCCCAAGGACCTCAGAGGCTACGGAGCACGGGAAAAATACCCAGTAATGGTCTAGACCCTCCAGTACTGAATAAAAAATACAGGAACTTGGCTAAAAGAGCTCAAAACGTGATAACCCCAATTCCTACAACTTGAGGTTATCCTGTACACCCCAGGGGTGGGAAATATTATATAAGGAGGCGTCTAATCCACCTTTCCAATCCCCATTGTCATCTTTATCCAGCTATACACAGTTACTATATACTACAGTCACTTTTTAGCACCAAAGACACCAGATCCACTCTCACCTGCGCTCTAGGATCCCCTTCAGAACTCCAACAGCGCCCTCCCATCTCACAACAACACCAAGATCCCCTTCAGAACTCTTCTGCGCCGTACCCCCCTTCAGGTAAGTCTCTGGGCCAATAGGTTTGACCCAGAAACCCTTCTTCTCCATACCACTTCGTGGTAACTCTGGGTTTAACCACCCGTGATAATTCATCAGGCCCCAGATCCAAGTTGGATCTCAACTTTAAAGGGTTAAACTTCAATAACTCAAATAAAAACAACATTTAGCACCAAAGACACCAGATCCACTCTCACCTGCGCTCTAGGATCCCCTTCAGAACTCCAAAAGCGCCCTCCCATCTCACCACAACGCCAAGATCCCCTTCAGAACTCTTCTGCGCCGTACCCCCCTTCAGGTAAGTCTCTGGGCCAATAGGTTTGACCCAGAAACCCTCCTTCTCCATACCACTTCGTGGCAACTCTGGGTTTAACCACCCCTGATAATTCATCAGGCCCCAGATCCAAGTTGGATCTCAACTTTAAAGGGTTAAACTACCCCAGGAATCCGTTCCTGGCCCCTAAATCAATCAGAGGGTTAAACAACCCCAGCATAGCTGGCCCCTCTGTTAATTTTATATAAAATTAACACCAAACCAACGGTGAAAACTAGTCCCCAGACTATTTTCCAACACCTTGCAGCTTGTGTAGCTAAAGGGTATTCAGTCCCTGGCATCACAGAGCCTGACAATCTCTGCCCATCAAATCAACACATATCTGATCCATCTTCTCACTGCTCAAAAAAAGTGAGGTGGCTCTGTCTTTGGAAGAATTACACTCAATTGCAATTGACTTCAAGGCGACCTTCAACTTTACAACAATGACTTTTCTGAGTCTCCCATATATCCAGAGTTTTATTTTCAAAGAAGATTTCAAATGCAAAGGGCGTTATTTGAGCGGATCCTGCATAATGTTGTGAATTACGACCGTTATTTTGTTCAAAAACCCAACACAGCAGGTAAATTCGGATTTTCCCCCAGACAAAAATTGACTTGCGCAATCCAGATGATTGCATACAGAAGCAGTGCAGACTCACTAGATGAGTACACTTGGATGGGTGAGTAGTATCTTTTTTTTCTTCTCTTGCACTAGACTCAAGCTGATAGAGAGTCCAACTTAAAACAATTTGGAATAGGTGAGAGCACTTCCCTTGACTGTATAGAAAAATTGCCACAGCGATTGTTTCAATCTATCAAAAAGAATACCTACGCTCCCCCAACGCCCAAGATACCCCCAATTTTTGTGAGTGGCTGAAGAACAAGGGTTCCCTGGTATGATGGGCTCCCTTGACTGTATGCATTGGACTTGGAGAAATTGTCCAACAGCGTATCATGGCCAGTACACCGGTAAGGAGAAGGAGCCAACCATAATCCTTGAGGCGGTTGTGCCATATGACCTCTATGGATATGGCATGCATTCTTTGGGCTGCCAGGGCCACTCAATGATATTAATGTTCTTGATCAATCCCCCGTTTTTCAGAAAATTCAAGATGTAGTTGGCCCTGATGTGCAGTTCACAGTTAACGGTACAGAATATACAATGTGCTACTGCTTATCAGATAGCAGCTATCCACAGTGGGCCACTTTAATTCAAACAATTTGTAATCCTGTTGGAAAAAAGAAAAAGGTATGTGAATTGTAAAGACTATATCACTATTGACAAATGTAAACAAAAGATGTTTATTAATCATGTTTTTCAATAGCATGTTTCTAAGCGCCAGGAAGCATACAGGAAGGATGTTGAGCGTGCATTTGGAGTGCTGCAGGAAAGGTGGGCAATAATAAAGAATCCTGGTCAAATTTTGGAGCATGAAGACCTCAACCAACTCATGCTTGCAGCCGTCATATTGCATAACATGATAATAGAATACAAACAAGCCACATCATTTAAAAATGTGCATGATTATCACCACAGAAGTAACCAACCAATCCCAGCAGTGTGGAAAGAAAACTCGTAAGTCGCCCCTCCGCATGTTGCAGAACTTGATGATTCCGCCTTCTTGACACTACTTGAGCAAGAGACTATGAGCAACTTACGCTCTTGAATAGAAACATCAGATTATTTGGCCCTTTTCTATCTTCTAGCGCTTCCGCATTTGCTCCCCTTAAGTTGCTTGATGAGTTTACCCTTTTATAGAAAAGATGAATTACCGCAATAGTAGTGTAAGTCTAAAAGAAGAATAATGTATCATATGCCTATTCACACTTTCCAGTTCCACCACTTCCCTTCCCGCACCCTGTGCCCCCAATCCCCCCCAATCTCCACCACGTACCCCCAGTTTCCGTCTCCGCAGCCGTTTTCCCAAATCATCAACCCTGCATCCGCCTTCCTACCCAAACCCTTACTGCCGCCCGACGCTACCCCACTTCTCGCAGACCACCGGACCGGATCACTATCCGTTTAAAGATCTTCTCCTTTCCCTGCTGATCTGCAGCCCTTAGCAAAATCTACCCTGCAGCACCTTCCTGAGTAACCCACTTCTGCTTTCCTAATCCACTTAACCGCTCAGCCCCTGTAAACCCTACACTCCGCTTTTACCCTGCTTTTAGTAGAAGAGCGCTGCAATTCCCCAACACTAAAGGAAAATAACTCTGCAGATACTTTCCATTTTTGGCCAAAGCATTTGATCAGCTTTCAAAATGCATTCCACCACTCCACACACCCCTCCACCTTTGACACCGCTTCCCAACATGAATATAAATCCCACATCCCCCTCACTTTTTGATCCTTTCCCCAGAGATTCTCCTTCCCACCGTTCCCAATTGAATCCGTTATGGTAAATATTATGATAAACAAATCAAAATATTCAAAGTTTTCAAGATTATTCATGGAAGGCTTCAAAATTCAATTTATTGTGGTAAATATTATGATAAACAAATCAAAATATTCAAAGTTTTCAAGATTATTCATGGAAGGCTTCAAAATTCAATTATAAATCAATTATACAGTCAACATATAATATCCACAATATTTTTATACATATCACCATGAAAAAAATGACTCTGCCTGGAGACAGGCAGAGTAGGTGGAATTCGGTTTGGAACTTGTGTTGAAATTCGGAAAAAAAATCAGTGAAATCTTCTCTCAAGATGGAAACCCCTGGCATCTGACTTTTTGGGCA
>JNCO01009572.1:0-10663 GCA_000785685.1 Uromyces viciae-fabae
CCCAATACATTCAAAAAGGTCGGTTTGATAATAAAACAATGAACAAACTGTTGGTATTCTGGGTAATCCAACATTTGCTTCCATGGGCTTGCTTTGATGATTTCCATTTGCGTGTTACTTTGGATTTCTCCAATGCAAATGTGGTGTTTTTCTCTTTGACTTGGGCTTCCAGCTATGCACACAAGCTGTATTTAGATCTTCAACAGCGGGTCATCAAATCATTTCATGTGAGTTTCAGTTATTCTGATTTTTTCTAATATAAAAAAGGAAGTAGCACCCTGATTAAAACTCATTATAATAGGATTCAGAATCTAAGAGCAGCTTGATTTCTGATGTTTGGACAACCAAGGGTTATCATAAAGCATTTATTGGTATTTCCTGTTGCTACATCAACAAGGAATGGGAATATGTTTCTCAACACCTTTCTCTGAAGTATGTTTCCTGGCACCACAATGGTAAATACTTGGCCCAACCATTTTCCAATTTTCTGATCAAGCATGGGCTTCACAAAAAGATAAGCTTTTGGTCTATCCTTCAGCCTCAATTTGCATATCCCACTTGGTCCTGACTCATTCTTCATTATTTTATCTACATCTTTTCCCTAAAAACTGATTCAGGAACTAACAACTTTACAATGGCCAAAGATGGCTGCAATTATCCAAAAAACAATGCCAACTTTGATGATCATCTCCGTAATCACCCACAATGTTTTTTTCATGTCATAGCCTTAATCTTGGGAGCTGGTTTAAAGGCTCTCAAGCTTCCAACAAGCTCAAACAAATCATCCATAAATACGGGCTATTTCCCAACCCTTGAGACTATCATCAAAGCAGAAGAGGGGTCAGATGTTGTTCAGACTGGTGGAGAGACTTCTGATAAAGGGATCATGGAAATCAATGATATTGGGGAGGACAATTATGAAGATATTGATGTTGATCCAGAGGATGCCTCAGAAGGACATTCATCGGAAAGCAATAAAGAAGATTCCAAGACTTCAGCTGTGGAATTGGTGAGAGATAATAATGGTGAAATTGGCCACACTTTAATTAAGGTATGTCAGCTATATTTTAACCAACAAAGACAAGACTTGATTTATTAAATAATAAATTTTTTCTGGATCTGGAACCTCCATTCTTTTAGGTTGAATACATCTGCCACCAGGTTACTGCCACAGCAGCCAGGCAAGCTGAATTCAAACTTGCAGCTAAAACAATTGGCTACACTGGTCCTCAACTAATAGCTGGTTATGGAATCTGCTGGAATGTGGCCTACGATAGCTGGCATAGGGCATGTGCTGCCAGGAAAGTTATTGGCCAGCTCCTTCAAGATGAATCAGATAAGTATTTAGGAAATTCATCATCATGCCATTATTTCAAAGGATATGGGATTCCAAAACGTGAATGGGAAAATTTGAACTCACTGAACAACATCTTAAAGGTGAGGGAGCCTAACAATAAAATTTCTTTCATCTTTTGAATTTTACTGATGATTTTTTTTCTTAACAGGAGTTCTTGGACCTTATTTTGAGCATCAAAGGAGATGGGCCATGTTCCTCAATGATCCTCTATGAATATTACCAATGTGGTACTCTAAAGTGGACTCAATAAAAATTTTATTATTTCACCATGAAGGAGCAGGAATTCTTCACTTTTTATTTCAGAAATGGATTCTACACCTAAAATAACCCCTAGTCACTCACCAAAGGTACATCAATAACTCCACTAGTTTAAGAGCTACTCAAGGCAGAAGACTGAAATCAGGTACTTAGAATAAATTTCATAAACATAAAATAAATACAATATTCAATACTATGGATTATATACATCAGTAATAAGTCTATAATACATATCTACTAACACATAAAATATTACATACAAAGATAGGAGGCTGTCTACATCATTTACTGTACATACTTACCTACCACATGACTTTACATGCAGATCAGGAGTCAATTACATCATTAAACAGTCACATCACCATGCAGGGGCTTTGACATATGCATGCAAGGAAAATCCAGTAGTTCAGTTACTATGTTTGTGCATTGTAAATCCTTCTGAAACCCCTGTCTTGTTGTACCCTATTTTACCCCTCATTTGTCTATATAAGGAGCTCTCTCCTCAGTGGTTTCCCCCCATCTGATTTATCAGAAAATTATCCCCAGCCAGAATAATAATAACCCTTACATACATACCTTCAAAGAAATAAATACTTAACATTCATTGAACTCTTCAGTGTGTAGCCATTGCTCACATCCACCCTAACCTTTCTTAAAGAGCCATAAGGGACTTGACTCACATCCTTGCTCTCACAGCTACCCTGCTGTCTTGATCACCTTTCTTTCCCTCAACCAAATCTGAGTGCAGGAAACACTCTCTTAAACTTCCATTCTTCTTACCATCACCAGGTGTAGCTTTGCTCCCTGCTGGACATTCCCCCCATAATAATAGTAAATAACCCTTAAATACATACTTAACACTCATCAAACCCTCAGTGTATAGCCATTGCTTAAATTCTTTACTTTTCTTAAGGAGCCACAAAGGACTTGAATCAAATCCTTGCTCCCACAGCTATCCTGCTGTTCCCTTCCATTTTCTTTTCAAACCAATCTGAGTGCTGGAAACACCCTCTTAAACTTCCAATTCCTTACCATCAACCAGGTGTAGCCTTGCTCCCTGTTCAATCTAAATCACTTCAACCCATCATTTAATTTCTTGTCTTTAAGAAAGGCAGAGTCCTTACTCATTCATCCCTTTCTAAATTCTGCCATTAGGGCTTAAATACTCTAGCCTCTTTTGGAGTCTCACACCGACTTATGGATAACCTCAACAAAAAAAAAATATCACATGAAGCAAGGGCCTTGAAACCAATGATCGATCCTATGAATTGGGTGGCCAAGAAGTATCAGCAATTCACACTGGAATGTCGCTCAGTAATACTAGCCATGATAATGCATCCTGCATGGAGGATTTCTTTAATCCGAGACAAGTTTCCAGAACATGTTAACTTTTCTGAGGAAATACTTCATTTGGCTTTCAAAGAAAAACTTGAAATTCACAAAAAGGCTGCCCAAACTGCAGCAGCAACTGAGACTCAAGTTGATGAATCAGACAAGGAAGAATTCAACTACTATCCCAAGAAAAGCATTGGTTCTCAGGAAGATGATGAGATTAAGAGATATGAAGCAGGTACATGGCCGCTGAGCAAAAAGGGGGACCCTCTTGCATGGTGGAAGATATTTCAAGAAATCCTCCTTCAAATATTGTTTTGATAATCTTACTGATCCTCCTTCATTTAAATTTAGATTCATGCCGGTGAGTTTCCTCTATTGGCCTTGGTAGCAAAAGATTCTTTAGCCTGTGCAGGAAGTTCTGCTACAGTTGAGAGGAAATTTTTGGCTGCAGCAGATGTTTGTGGACCAGAGAGAAGTGGCTTGGCAGCAGAAACTATTGAGAGGTGTGTGAGCAGCCATATCTGGCTTCAGAAAGGTGTGAAAACGGGTGGGATTTTTTCTGACTGCCAGGCAGTATTTGAGGCAGCTGAGACAAACAAAAAAATTTCAACTCAAGTCAGAAGCAATAATATTAAGCATCACAAAACTAGTAAGACTGTCCTTATGAAGGCCAACAGCCTTATATAAATTTAAATTTTATTTTCCAACTATATTTTATATTTTAAAAATCAATATCATTTATCTCAATCAATAAAAATAAGTGACACTCATTGTATTTAATTATTGATCTTAAAGCTTTTTGCTTATTGATTCATTCATGTTGAAAAATTAACAAAAAATGAAATTCATTTCAAGACAACACAGATATTATTTTTGTTTTCTCTGTTGTTTACATAAAGTTCTATCCAATATAGTTTCAATGGGAGAATTTTTGAGTTGAGTAGCGGTGCTTGCTAATCTATGGTTGATTTGGAAGGATGATCCAAAATGAGTATGATTTTTTGTTCTCTTGAGGGATAATGGTGGAGGAGTTGTGTAATGTTCAAACTGAGTTGATTGCCACAGAACTTTGACTATATCATTAGCATGAGCAAAATCAATCAGAGCTTTGTGTTGAGGAAAACACAGACCATGTCCAATTTCATGTGATGGAGGAGGAATTGTCTTGCCGGTTTATTTATCAATATGTGAAAAGATTCCATAGGTCCAAGGGTTGAAATCATTGAAATCTTCATGGGGTAAATTGTAAAAGTCATCAAAAGTTATGCTAACGTTTCCAGAAAATGTGTTATTGTCCTTGAATTCAATCCATTCTTCTTGATTCCAACTGGATACTACTAGTTTGTTTGCAACCTCGTGGTTTTTTGTCCAGGCAGATTTTGAAAGGCAATGTATTCGATTAGCAATAAATTCATTGTGTTTGGAAAGCTTATTCCATAAAAAATCATCCTCTTCCAATGCCTATTTGGTCAATTTTTTTTTCAGTGCATAAGTACCTAATATCATTCACAGAATTTTAAATAAAGCATGAGAATTATATGATTAAACCATTAAAAAAACCCACCACCAGATTTTTGTGGGTCTGTTCCCTGAAGAAATCCTATAGCATGCATGCTCCCATGGAGTTTAGTTGAATTAATTTTGATGGGTAACCAATTTCTAGCCATCTTATATAAATCCGTCATGATTTCTGAAAGTTTTGAAAATTCCAAAGTAGGCACATTTGAGAAGATGTGATAATCCAAGATGAATTGAGGAACTGCACCATTGGTTATCACTAGATTTTGAGTTTTAAATCCATGTTGAGGCAAAATGGTTTTGATTTGAAGGGGCGGATTATTTGGTGGATTTTTGTGCTTTGATGTTACTTTATCCTCCGGTGTGATCTCAATTAGATTTCGGATGATGACTGAATCTTTGTTGAATTTTTGCAGTGACCTGGCCAGTTTTTTTTTACCCTTTGATTGATATAGTTTTGGTGGATTGTTTCTAGGTTTTTTTTGATACAATATTACATATAGCATCAGATACTTCATTAATTCCTCTTGGAAGTGGAGGGTTCTGATTAGATGAATGCCCTTCAGATGTCCCCAATTCCAATGGGACATGACTTGTGCCTTTTTTTGTACATCTCAGTTTCCAGATGATTCATTCCTCCTGAAATTGAAGGGTTCTGACCAGCTGAGTGCCCATCAGAAGCCTCCGATTGCATTTGGAATTGTTTCATTCTGTCTGAGTAATGTGATGAAAGTTCAATTGTGGATTCATTGAAACAATTGTAATGATAATTGGTTTTTGTCATTTCAAGTTTGTTATTTTTTTTTCCCTTCGTCAGACTCATCATTCAACGGGCTTGAAATGGAACTGATTGGTACACCATCAATGTCATCCTCAAGTAATTCTAAATCGGCATCATCACCATGGACTTTTCCACCTTCAAAACCTAAAGCATATGACTTTGCCCCTGTATCATTTTTATTGGAATCATCTTCATGGAAAAAAATTCGCAAACAAAGAGTTGAATTCCTTCAATTCAATTTTGAAACAACTATGAAAGAATGAGAAACTCACTGATTTTATGACATGTATTGTTCTTACCAAAAGATAGAACAGAAGTGTTGCTGTTGGTAGAAGCATAAGAGGTTGTTTCATTGGTCGTCATCTTATCCATAGTGAATTGGTGTTGATCCTGTGAAATTTTTAGAAATGAAGGATTTTTTATCAGTAAAACAACCGGAAAATTCAAAGGGGTTTGAAATGCAAATAACAGTTTCAAAAAAAGATAAAAAGAGAAAGCCTCATACATTTTCGATGGGAAATAGGATGATGAGTTCTTGAGAAGAGGAATTTATTTTAGCAATCAAGTTTAGTAAATAATAAAGCTTTGCTGCCTGGTCAGGGCAAGTGCAAAACTTTTAAATGAAGAAAAATGACCTTTGAGTAAGGTTCAATGGAAGAGATATTTTTGTTATGGTGTATGGAAATTTAAGAAAGCAATGATTTTGGTGAGATCAGCTGAGATCTGCTTGAGTGATTTATTGATATTTTTGAAAGATGTCTGGTATCTGATTGGGCAAAAGTTCTGATTGTTAATATGAAAATTGATAAAGCACTAAAACAAGACGGTATCTGAGCCGCAAAGTAAAGGTGTAGGAAAGAGTTGGGACAATAAACTATATCACTCACCTGGGGAATGGTGAGAAAATATATAGTAATAATAAAAAAAACCAACAAAAAGAAAAAAAAGAGAAAAGAAACCAAAAACAATCAGTGATTATCTCTCAATGAAAAAAAAAAATGGAGGGGTTGTCATGATGAGAACAAAGAAAAAATGAATCTCTCACCTTATAAATGGTGACAACAATATGATGATGACCAAGAATCAATTAATAAAAAATCAAAATAAGAAAACAAAGAGAAAAAGAAATTGATTAGTCAGTTATAATTTTTTAAAAAAAAAAAAGCTTGTTCAGTTAGCATGATAACAAGAAAGAAGAAATTACTCACCTGGGAAAGATGGTGATAGGTATTTATTAATTAGAAACAAAATGAAACAAAAAAAAAAATAAAATAAAAAAAAATAAATGAAACAAAAAACAATTAGCAATAATAGTTAAAAAAAAAGGAAAAATGGTTTATCATGATGAGAAGGAAAAAAAATAGAATCACTCACCTGGTAAATGAGGGTGTTCATGATATATTAATGAGTAAGAACAAGAAAATTAAAGAATAAGAAAATTAAACAATAAAACAAAAAAAAAAAAATAAACAATTAGTTATAAGTGTTCAAAAAAAAAAATTGATTGTTCAGTTAGCATCATAGCAAGAAAGAAGAAATGACTCACCTAGTAAATGATGGTGTTAATGATATATTAATGAGCAAGAATAAGAAAATTAAAGAATAAAAAAACAAAAAAAAAATTAACTGTGAGCGGCCCATTCATTGTATTGGTGAGGTCAGTGCCAACCATAACACTCAGGTTAGAGACCCTGAGTGTAGTTCTTCATTAGATTTGAGATGGAGCTGGAATCTTCCAAATAATTATGTGAAATGTCCCAACTCCAAGCAATTTCAACTGATCCCCCAGCAAAAGGACATGCCAAAAAAGGCTAACATAAGCGTTAGCACCGCTAATTGTACCTGTAGCGTAGCGACTTACCGCTACAAGCCGTTACATCTTAGCAATTGCAATTGGAAATAATTACTCTCATCACATATTAGTGTTAGCGGTAGCGGTCACCTGCTACATTACAATTGTAGATTAGCGGCCAAGTTACCGCTAAGCTACATGCTAAAAACGCTAAGTGTAATGCAATAGTTTGGGTGTTGATAGAACCAGCACAAAATCTTCCTTCTGCAGCAATTGGATTGATAAATTTCTTTGATTTCTCAAGGAAGGAAAGAAGGAAAGTAACATCATTAAGCTTGTTGTTGTCAATGATGGTAAGGTCAGTAAAATGAATGTCTGCTATGATTTCTTTTTTTTTTTTCTAATTTAAGTTTTTTGTTGAAAATTTGAATGTGTCCATGATTTTAAAGTCTAAATTTAGTTGGATCTTTAACAATTTTAGCAGCATTTTCTATTTCACTTTCAGTAGGATCTCTATTGTAAATAAGTTTTTCATAAGGTTCATTATTTTCTTTAACTATGATTCTTTCTTGTTTTTGTTTCAGTTTATCAGCAGTTATTTCTGGGAAACGATTGATAGGTACAACATTCAAATCGTTAATTGAAGAGCCAGTGGAACAAGGATTATTAGTAACCAAATTATTTATTGCATAAATTTTTTTTGTTTTATTTTTTTGTTCCAGTTACAATTCTTTTGTTTATGTAGTAAAATATCTGCATCTGAAGTGTTTGGCATCTTTAAAGTATTCCCTTTTAAAATTATAAATAAAACAAAAAAAATATATATAAAAAAAAAAAAAATATTAGTAATTCAAATCATTTCAAAAAAGCATTTCAATCCCCCAATACCAATTTCATGCAGGTAGTATATGTTGTGTGGTATTTTGTTTCAAAAAGTATAAAAAAAAAACCCCCAGTACCAATTGCGTGCAGGTAGTATGTGTTGCGTGGTAATTTGTTTGAAAAAATAGAAAAATAAAGATAAAAAAGAAAAACTCACAATCAAAGAAGATTATCTCAAAATTTAATTCCTGTTGTGAATACAAAAGAAGAAAAATTTAAAAAAAAATTAGTTATATTGCTTTCAAAAAAAAACATCAAAAAAAAAGCATCAAAAAAACAATTCAAATAGAAAATACTAAAAAAAATAGTATTCACAAAAGAAAAACAAAAAACACAAAACACAAAAAGTCCCCATAAGGCCATGGAAGGCCCTTGTGGACTCAACCAATGGCTTGGTTGGCTATACAAGGGCCAATCTTCTCTTGTACAGCAAGAAAATTGACCTTTTTAGAGTCGATCAGCCCCTTTGAAGGGCTGATTGGGAGCAGGGAGGTTCTAGGCCTCCCTGCTACCCTTTTAGGGTTGATTGAGGCATCAATCAACCCTAAGAGGGTCCTGGCAGGTAGGAAAACATCCCTGCTGCCCTAGAAGATAGAGAAAAAAAATCCAGAGCAGCAGGGATGGGAAACAAAATCCGAAACAAGCAGAATGATGAAAAGAAAAGAAATGGGTGAGAAAAAAAAAGGGTGAGTGTACCTGAGGTATGAATAAAAATCATTTAAACCAATAAGAAAAGTGAGGTTAATTCATATCAATGAGATTTGATTGAAAACAAAAAAAAAAATCAGTCTTTTTTGCCTTTTTTAGAAAATATGATTTAAAAAAAAAGGTACAGAGTTAAGTGAGTAAATTGGCTGTTGAAAAGGATTGATTTGCTTGAGGAGTATAGTTTATATTGATTGGTACAATGATTGAGTTGTGTGAACTGAAGAAATTGAGTTGAATTTTTGGTTCGAGTGAGTGTTGTTCTGTTGGTTGGTTGAATGTTTTTTTTTTTGTTTGAATTTTGTTTTGTGTTTTGAAAAGAATAAAAGTTGGTTGAGTTGTTTAAATTTTTTGTTGTGTTTTGAAAAAAAAAAAGTTGGGTGAGTTTGTCTTTTGAAAATAGAAAATAAATGAGTGAATTTATTTTTTGAATAAATAAATGAAGTGAATCATTGCTAAGTTTTTAAAGAGAGGGTAAACAGAACTCGTTCAATTCTTATGCTTTAACTGTTTAATCAGCATGCTATACATCAAGAGTGAAGTTAATGGAAATTGTAGTGAAAATTGGTTGTTTAATTTGAGACAGAGAAGATAAGATAACAAAATTATATTTATCTTTCATTAAAGAAAGCTAATTTCACTGGGATTAATGGTGCTTGCAAGTCATTTGATTGAGGAGAAGTTGAAGATACATCAAATAGTTCAGAAGTTGTTTCTGGTTCTTGAACTTCATAAAGTTCATCCCATCCATCCTTTAAATTGGCCAAAAGATTGTGAAGAATGATACATGAAACAATCCAACGTACAACTGCCTTCATCTCTTTGGGGTCCCTCAATTTAATACACATCTCTCTTAAGCTTGAAAACCTTCCTGTGAGGATGCCAATTGCATGTTTGATCTGTAATCTTGATTGGACTAGATAATAATTGAATTCTGTATTATCTTCATTGTCCAAGGAGGATGGCCAGAAAGCTGGAACAACATATTGACCACTGGAACAGGCTGAGTTGGCAAGAAGATACTGTTGAGAATTAAAATGGTTTTGAGGATCTTGATGTATTATCATATTTTGAAACACGTAGGAATCATGGCAGGAACCAGGAAATCCAGTATGATATGCAATGAAATATTTTTTATGGTCACAAACCAATTGAACTGAAACCAAGTATCTGATCGAAATGATAGTAAATAATCCAGTGGGGAACAAAATTTTGGAGTTAATAAATAAAGAAAATGAGAGAGTACCTCTTTTTGCGATTTAAATAGTGATTTCCATCCATTTTTGGTTTCTGGCTTAGTGGAACTGTTGTGCCATCAACAAATCCAATGCATCCAGGAAAACCTTCCTCTTGCATAACCTGTGATGATTCTAGCCGCTCCTCTCTTGTAGGAAATGTGAGAATTCTTGACTTTAACAAATAAATTGCCTTGATAACCCTTCATGCATATTTATTTAAAGTGCTATATCCAATTGAGAAGTGGTTATTGAGTATTATTTTAGCAGCTGCATTACCATTTGACCCAAGGCATCATAATGCAACAGCCAATTGGATTGATGGGTCTCTTTGAGGATGGTGTGAGTTGTTGTGAAATATGGGATGTTCTTCAATTAAACTTAAAAGATTTATAAATTTCTGAAGGCAAAGATGACAATGCCAATAACAGTTAAAATAAATTTATTTTATAAAAGATATAAATAAAATTAGAGAAAAAAGAAAAAGATAAGCATAAAATAATTATATTATAATAATAATATAATTTTATAATAATAGGAATAATATTTTATATTAATAATGATTTAGATAATTTCAATATGATAATGAAGAAAAGATAATAGTTTTAATAAAAATAATATTTGTTCTTATTTAAATGATTTTGTTTAAGATTAAAGATGATTAATTTTGATAAACTATTTGAATCTTAATATATATATATATTTTAATAAGAATGAAATTTAACAATGATTCGATCAAAGAGATTGAATCATTTTAATCATATGAAAAATCATAAGAATGATTTGTTTTAATCATTCCT